>OMNV01026250.1:0-44637 GCA_900303265.1 Brotula barbata | reverse complement strand
GGGGGGGGGGGGGGATCGGAGCCGCTTTCTGTGCAACCGCAGGCCACCGCTGAGCTGTGAAGTGTCACGGTCTGCACTGGGTGCTGAAAGGCTACGGGAGGTACGGACCTGCAGGGCAGATGTTAAACACACTGTGACTGAGGGGAGACAGAGCGAGAGACAGGACTACTGTCAGAGCCTGACCGCAGCACAGAACTGATTACAACACGGACCACCTGCCACGGAGACAGAAAGCAGAAAGGGAAGGACGTCTTACCTCCACCGAGGAGGTAAGACGTATCACAGTCAAAAGTTAAGCATTGATAAATCTTAGTTCACCCGATGGTGCTGCCGTAAGAACCGCCGATACTTTTAGGCATACGACCTTTGAACTGTAAGCCATAGAATTCAAATTCTCCATGTACCCTGGACTCCATGGCTCCATCCACCTCCATTCGAAACGGCCCAATAGATTTTCTGCCTTTTGATTTGTTTCTAGAGCAGATTTTTGTTAATTGTTACTAAAATGTACATGTGGTGTACCTGCAGGTAGCTGGACTAAGTCTTATCTTGGTGTTTGTGCTACACCAGTTAGATAAGACTCTCTCTCCAGAGTGCTTATTGGCTGAACGCAGAGAGAGAATCTCTCTTTGAATTTCCTCTCCGGAGGAAAGTCAAGAGGAAGTCTGGGCGGCTCTGTTGGCCTCTGTTGTCACCACAGACCTGACCAGGATTTAGTGGTTTGGAAAATGCATAGATGGATGTTTTCTTCTTTCCTGTTTCTTCATGTTGAGTTTTTTTTTTGTGAGTCTTCCTCTCCCGTGCAGCCCAATATCACACCGTATTACATTTTGTCTATAATTTTTCAACCCAGTGTTGTCGGTGTTACTTTATTGGTTTATCAGTGGGGACAGGGTTTGATCGTGGTCTACTTAATAATCTAAAAAGTTCCCTTCATAAATTGGAGGACTGGTGGGACTTGGCAGATGTTGTTGTTCATCTCTAAGTTCTAGGCCTCAATTTGTGCGCTCAAAATGAAGGAAAATCAGGCGGTGTTCAAAGACGCGAGAATCTGAGATCACACTTTGGGAATGGAACTGCATATCTTGGGTGAGGAAGCAGCTTTCCTAATTCCTTTCCCAGCGGTGCGATGTAGGTCCGAGCTGTCAAGGTGATGGAAATGAGCGCCGGCGCTGATCCGTGAGCCCCGATCGACACGTGTGCTGGCCCGTGAGTGCTCCGAAGATCTCCCTTCTCCTCCTCCTCCTCTGTCATCCCTCCGTCTCTCCCATGTTTCTCCCATGGTTTATTATTACGGTGTAATCGCTTCCATCTGCCTGTCAAGCCACCGGGTAGACTGAGACCAGGAACAAAAGACAGAGAGGGAGAGAGAGAGAGAGAAAAAGAGGGCTGCAGGGATTTTTTCTCTCCAATACAAACACATCTCCTCCCTCCACTCTCCTCCTCTCCGAGTCCCACGTCGGACCGAATCAAAACGTGCTGCAGAGTCACTTTTCTCTTTCTGTCGGGGATATTATAATTCAGCATGACTTCTGGACAGCTTCATGCACAATTAGGAATTCAGCGGCTCTGGGCAAGAAAATGTGATTCAAATTAGTGCTGTATTACATTACTGTTTACTTATGATCTCTCCTGCCACCTCACACCCTCTCACTTTCTCTTTGAGGCTCTCTCTTGTGTGTGTGCGTGCGTGGGCGAACGCATGTGCGTCTGCATGCATGAATGCATTTACACATACGCTGCACACACATACGCGGCGGGAATTTATTTACGCAGGCGAGTAAAATGCTTCCCGTCTGAATATGGTTGGTGTCATTGAAGCGGCTGCATTGTTAGCGATGGCACAGCCGACAAGATAAACACGCGGAAACTCCCGGGACGCCCGGCAACAACCGGTAGCAATCAGCTGCGTTGCTAACTCGGACGTTTGATGTGTACATCACAGGGTCAGTGGAAGGGCGAGGGAATACGCACTCACAAACCACACAGGGCCCTCGGTCCTCTGATCTCCAATCAGATTAGCCCATCACCTCAATTACAGCCAATCAAGGCCAATTAAATCCAATTATGACCAATTATGGATAATTAGAATGCCCCGGAGATTGATAGCTGGGAGAGATGGGGCAGCAGGCTGTCACATCTCAGAAAGCGTGACACTCTTCGGTTTTTTTTTTTGGTCGTGCGGTCAATCATTCGATCTCTGTCCACGATTTGACGCTGGATGGTTTTAAAGGCGACTTCAGAGAGATTTAGCGTTAACAAGCAAGCCTAAAAATATAAATTGCACAGGACTGCATCTCTCTCTCTCTCGCCAATTTCTCTCCTCCATTACGTCCAAATTATGGAGCTTCTCGCTAAAAAGTAAAACTGTGGAACGCCGAGATGGATGACCACCAGTCTGCTGTGCGCCGGCTTACCGCTGCCAGTTTACCACGGTTTTCCTCGTTGCTTTTCTAAGCCGTACGAACATTTTGATTGTCAGCCCTTTACCACACTACAATCCCCTCCTTTCGACAGTTGGGTATTTTGGTATTGTGGTTTCCAAACTTCACATGAAAGACCTGCTTTCACTGCTTTAACCAGATGATTTCAGAGGCAATGTCATATTTTGTTATATTCCCTTTTTATGCATTTTCCTTATACGGCGCCCGTTTTTGGAATCCTCGGAGCTCTCTCGCTGGGTGTTGCGGAATGTCCACACAGGTTATGTTATTGTACGGCTTTGAGTTTCGGACTTCCAGCGTGTTGGTGTTTGACTTGGGTTGATACGAGATACACGGACACTTATTTCAATCTTTGAGACAGAAAAATGTGGAAAATGAAACTGTTTTCGAGTTCGGAGGGTCCCTCGTGTTTGTCCATGAAACCGTGCCCCTGCTGTCAGTCAAAAGGTCAAACTCTGACCACGTCCTGTCCCGCCTCCGGTTATCATTCCGTCCACTTAAGGCAGTTATAGCTCAGCCTTTCATTTTGACAATTCTGTTTTCCATTGCACAGAGCAATCGATGTTATCGTTTTGATTAAAATCACCGCTCAGATATTCACCTCTAATGGCTGACAGAGAATAATGAGGCCCGGTGAAGGAAAAGTCCAGCCAAGATAAAGTGCATAAAGTGCATTGCATAGTCTTTAGCCGTTTGGAGCATTTTGAAGATTGAAATAATTACTGCAAAATACTCCCATAAAAGCTTCCTTCTGTTTCTCTCTGGATGAGAGCTGACCTGGACTGAAATAACGTCAGGCTCAAACTAGAAGCCAACACTAAATATGTTCCTTTTTACCCATGTTCCTGTCAAGTTGCTCTTTTTTCTTTATTAAGTTTTCGTGCTAACTTTCGTCGAGTATTTTGGACATATTTGGCCATCGCGTACCAGGTCGTAGCAGTCAGCAGAATGGACCCGCATGGATCCACCGAACACATCGAAAAGCCTCTAAAAGCGGCTCTACCTGATGTTATGAGTTTAGTCAGACACAAAGTTTCCTCCTCTGACATTTTACCCTGAAACGTCTGTATTTTTCCATGGACGGCTGTCCTGCAGTAACTTCGAGAGAGCATTACGCTCTGCTATTTGGGATTCCGGAGGACGTGTTTAGCGTTTATTGTGGAGCACAGGGATCCATAAGAGTCCATTGAAAGGCCCACAGACCATGTGACTGGATTCCACATAGCTCGTAAATGCTGCGACTTACAAGAAGTGACTTAGTTTGGCAGTAATTTGCCCAAAAAATCATTAAGTTTTGGAGGATCGTCACAGTAACTGAAACTTTTTTTCTGTTTTTCCAAATCTCCCCTGGGTTGTATGGGTTTATATGTGTGTGTTGACGTGTTGGGGGGTGAGAAGGGGGAGGTGGGGGGATTCAAAGGAAGCATAGAGGATAAACAAACAGACTTGCAGAAGCACAGAAGGCTCGGCGCTGATTGCCCGGCATAGATTTACACTGGCCCGGTTTGTTTCTCTATGTCACCGCGATAAACATCACAGAAAAGATAAATGAACCCACCAGAAGATGACCACTCACACCGGTCAACAGAATACACGAGCACACGTACACACACACACACACACACACACACACACACACACACACACAAGCATTTACTATCTCATTTAAAGAGGCAACAAGCACATTGATCACAAACTTTAATCTCCCATCCTACCATATGCTCGCAAATGCCTTTGGTTACAGAGGGAGGAGGAAGATGAGGACAGAGAAGTGCATTTGTGTGGGTGTGTGTGACGGCGAACACAAAGGGTTGTGTGTGATGTACCTGGATTTCGCATCATAATGTGAATTTGGATTGTGCGGTATGAATCTGTTCAGGATGAAACGTGAGCTGTAAGAGCCCGGTATTCTTTCCTGGGCCTGTTTTTTTCTTCTCTTCTTCCCCTACTTTCATCTCCATGTGCATCATTAAAACTGCTGCTCCGCTCTTCTCCTCTCCCCTCTGCGGCTGTTCATCCCCCTTTTTCTCTGACTGGTTGGTTGGCTGCGTGCTGAAATGACGGCAGGGGAAAAAGAGGCAGATCGCAGAGGGGGAGAGATGAAGGGATTATACGAGAGGAATAGAATAAGGAGAGGAAAGAGAGAGGGAAGCTAACAGACAAGGAAACATGACTGAGAGACAAGGTTTGTGTGTGTGTGTGTGTGTGTGTTTATAATTGTCATGCGTGGCCATTCCTTGCACTAAGAGAACGTCACGCTCTGTTGGAGGCGGCCCAAGCTTCCATCTGAGATCAACAAATTAGCTCCATGAACAGAACTGGCTGTGTGTGTGTGTGTGTGTGTGAGTGTGTGTACACAGGTAAGACACACACATTCACACACGCATGCATTTGAAGAAAGGGCAGCTCTATCAGGCCCAAGTCCAGCATGATAAAATGTTATTGCCGTTTTCCTGTAAATTGGCTGTGAGTGCTCAGTCTCCTTTGTGTCGGATTGGATGTGTGAGTGTGTGTGTGTGTGTGTACATGTGTGCGTGTCCATGTGCTTATAGCTAAGAAAGCCTTCGTTCCCCTCTGCATAAGAAGCTGGGCCGCAATGCAGCGTGGGAGATTTACGGGTGTGGGCTTTCTCTAAACGATGACAGTCTTTGTCAACCCTTCTAATAAAGCCCCAGAGATAGGTTGGTGGGGCGCTGGGGAGGAGGGGGCACAGGAACACACAGACACACACACACCCCGCATGTACGCACAAGAAAGTCAGAATATGGGTCAGTCATTTTTGCAACGATATAACAATAATTTGCATCCAAATCAGCTGATGCTATAGAATAGTGAGTGTTATGGTTACGTGGATTGTGAACGGCTGGTGCGCGGCAAGGAAAAGAGCTGTCTCCGGTGTTTGTGGATGTAAATCCGTGCACGTGTGTGCGTGTGCGCATCGCAGACAGTGCGGCAATGTGTAAATCTACGTGGCTCCCTTAATGCCTCCATATTTCAGAGGCCTAGTGGGGGGATTTATGTGAGACTGCTCATGCCAATTTTCGTCCTCTGTCTCAGCTCAGATAAATCAGCTGCACTAACACAGCTGCACTGTGCGAAGAGCAATTCACCAACACACACACACACGCGCGCGCACACAACTGGTTACACACACCATTTAAGTTGCAAAATCCATAAAAACACATAACAGTAACATGGTGGACATAGGAAACAGACTATTATTGACAAGGGATATGTAGAAACGGGGATATAATAAATTCTAACGCCTCACGTCAGAGAGGAGAACAAATCTGATGGCTCGGGGTTTTTTGGGGTACGACAGCACGTGAGAGCCATCTTTTCTTATTTTTAAATTCTTTTACAGCAGCTGAGGATGGGGGGTGGGCAAAAAAGCATCACACAAAGTTCGAGTTTAACAAATTTCTGAAGTCTGAAATTTCCACCCTCCCTAAGCTGTGAAAAAAAATCAACATATCCCTAATGTACTGTCATCTTCGGCAATCTATATACGTTTTACCTGCGGTGTAAAAAAGGCATGAATAGTGTTGGACGTTTCGAAATTTTTTGCTGCGTCACATCAAAATGAATTTAAAGTTGTTTTAATCTCCAGATACATATGGACAGCAAATCAGATTAAATAGGCTGATAACACTTCATCTCCCATCAGCCCTTGCCTCCCGGACCAAGGCTGCCCAGTGCCAGGGCCAGGAACAATGAATGATGGGATTTCTAGGCAGCGTTCGGTGACAGGTCTGTGACAGCACACCAGTGAGCACTCAATCAGCAGATGTAAATCAGTCTGTGTCTGTGGCTCCGCCCCCTCATCCATCTCTCTCTACCGGAGAGGGTCTGATTCAGGGCTGGGCTAACCCCCTCACACACTTCTTCACACACATACACACACGGACGCAATTCCGAACCTGTACAAGTGACAAATGAATGCCACAGTTAGAGCTACAGCTCTGGTATATTAAAAATACAGCAGGTTTATATTTTTAACCCCTTACACATTGATTAATGATTATTATTAAGTACACTTTAAGGCATATTGGTCAGGGTTATTTAGAAATTGATTAATCATTTTAATTAATTTAACGGGACAAAATTTAGTGTACCATGTAGATTTTGGGATTAATAAAGTATCTATCTATCTATCTATCTATCTATCTATCTATCTATCTATCTATCTATCTATCTATCTATCTATCTATCTAGTAAATCTGTTGTTGTTTTTTAACCTATGGCATTCAAAATTTCCCTTCAAAATTTGGGTATCACATTATGCCCCAGGGTGCATCCTGATAGATTATCTATCCTTGGAAACATTTGGCATTTCAACAGAATGCAAAATAAAACTACAAAGATGGTCCCATTGGTGGTAACCTCAGAATTTAAGAGGTTAAGTCTAACTTGAAAAAATGCTCAAATTGCACTAGGGGACACATAAGTTACTGTAATCCTGTTTCCATTTAGTCGTTAAGAATTTTGTTGTGGCTACTGGCTCGTATTGCATATTCCACAAGACCTTATTTGGCAGCGATTGTTTACATTTCCTCATTTCCTGTATCCATATACACACAAATGAGAACGATTTCTCCTCGTTCTGCCAGAATTTCTACTTTCCCAGACTGCATAAGCCAAATGGTAAGAGAGGTGACAGGTTTAAATGAAGGGAAATTGTAATGTTTTAGCTACCAGAGATCCTGTGTGTGTTTGTGTACAGTCATAAATATTAAATGACTAAATACTGTATTGAGTTATGCAAAATTAAACAATTAAACTAATCATATCTTTGCGATTAGTCTATTAGTGATAATAATTAATAATGGTTTGAACAAAAAATCTCATTAAAATAAAATAAAACTATATTAAATAACACATTTAAATATGTCACAGATAATTCTATTTGATCCGATTTTCCCTTTCCCTTAGGGAAGCAGCGTAATGCACGATTGGCTGACTGTACCTGATGCCAAGGTTCATGGTCTCTGAGGTCCCAATCATCCCGATGGCCAGCAGCATGTTGTTACAGAGCTTTGCTGCCTGGAGGGAATTGAACAGAAAGAGGAAAAGGCATTGGTAATTTGGGTGAGAGTGTATGCGTGAAAGTACGTTTATATCTATGAACTAAACACACCCAAGTGATTGTCTACGTTTATGTGTGTCTGACTCAAATAAATAGTACTACAGTTTATGATAATAGGGTGCACTGCGCCCATACTGCCGGTCAGATATTGACGGATACTCCCCAAAAATGCTGGATCAGCTACAGTGACACTAAACTAGAACCATCCAATCCTATCAACAAACGTACACGAGTAACAATAATGCCTCATTCAGTAGAAGAGAAAACATCCTTTGTTGACAAAACTGTCCACCATCACTACTGCTTTCCATGTCTTTTTATAGCACAACAACTGCTTCAGACCAAATACAAACACATATGACCTTTCATTGTCACCTGCTTCCTGTAATGAAATAAATGCATTGATGTGTGTGTATGAGTGTGTCAGTTCCAGTTTGTAGTACCACCTTGTTTGCATCCTTGGGAATACAATACAGTTGTTATAGTTGTGTGTGTGTTTGTGTGGATATAGTTTTAGATGTCGATTAAATGGCAGATTAAACTAGCTTCACGCTTAGACAAACCAGACTGCATGCCCCAAGAAAACACAACGTTTCCTTATGAAGGGTTTGTGTTCTGCTTTGCTAGTATAGTATTTTTTTTACACATTGCGGTACTGTGTATTGGCCCATACTCAATGTCCGGTCCTCTGTATTGGCTCTGGAGTCAAAGAAATAATAAATTTTGCTAGTCCATCTCTCTGTGAGAATGGATTTTCCACACTGGCATACTGGAAGGATAAGTAAAGGCTGGAGCCAGAAAATGACATGATGAGACTGTCCCTGTCCATCACTGGACTTACAAGAGTAGAGAATAGATTATGGGAAACTCATTGAGCCCAGAAATCTCACTAATAGGAAGAATAAAAATTCATCTCACAGCTGCTGTCCCCAACCCCCACATCAGAGGTCCACAGGTGCGTCAGGAAGGTGGAGAATAAGTTGAAAACCCCTGCTATATGGTACTGAGGGCATGTACCGTGAGAGTGTGTGTCTGTTTGTGTGTGTGTGTCAGTCATTACCTGTCCTGTGCCAACCTGCCCACAGTAGACGACGCTGGCTCCCATGCAGGTGAGCAGTTCCTGTGCAGCATTGTATTCCTCCTCTGGCCCACCTACCATGAAGGTCAGCTTGGCCAAGCTGGCAGCTCCGACACCTGCAAACACACACATACACATGTTACACATATTGTATGTTGTGGTACACGTCATTATCAGCCTGTGGACCTGTGATCCGCTGTGCAGGTGGAATAATGAAGCAGAATTATATTACACAGCAGAAGAAAGCACATGTAGAGATACAGTATATGGATTTGTAACAAAACAACACAATACATCAACTACCCGACTGTTTCAATATTACCAACTGTGCGTAAAAGGTCAGCTGTGTAGATGTGTGTATGTGTGTGGTAGTGGGATAGGTGTGTTGAGGACTGGTGCACCAGAGGGACAGAGGTATCTTTTAAAGCCGATTGTTGCCATCATCTCCTGCACAAGCCTCGTGGGAGCTCTTGCCTTTTGTCCTGTCACCCCTCTTCTCACTCATTCACTCACACACACACACGTACGTAACAAACAGCTGTGCCCGGGGCCACACTCCTCCCTCCCCACGGGAGTATCAGTGACAGGCGTGAGGGGTAATTAACTTTACACTTTATCATGTTCAATTAGGCGTCCCTCCCCATGCCTGATGGCTTAAGAAGCATGCCATGTTGTAGGAGGCCACTTCACCCCCCTGACCCTCTCCACGGGGTTTTGGTGGGGCCCTTAATGCAGAAATAAACCGTTTTCAGCCGGCCTTCTCCAACGGCATGGATCCTTTAATGCCCTATTGACTTGTGCAAACATTAACGCGTTAAACTGACACACACAAACACACACAGACACACACGGTGCTTAAGGAATTGTAAATGTTAGGACCATCTTGTGCCATCATGCTCACAAAGTAAGAGATTTGCAGTCCTGGAGAAGAAAGAAAAACAAAAAGAAAGGAAGGCAGATGGAGAGAGGGAAAGAGAGAGAAAGTAAGAGACACTGTTCAAATGTCTCTTTAGGGTGCTGTCTCGCTCTAATGAAAGGCCTCTTAATAGTGAAAGCCTAATAATGTCGGTGTTAATAATTAAAAAGGGATTACCAGGGACAAAACAGCTGAAATCACATTATCAGACCTCACTGCAGAGGAGAGGAAAAGAGAGGAGAAGAAGGGATTTACTGTATATTATATAAATATAAATATACATTACTCTATCCCCTCCCCCGTCTTTAATTGGCTGTTCTGTTGTCAAGTGTGTGACGATGCCACTACATTATGTGTGTGTGTGTGTGTGTCAGTGACGAGTTGTCAGCAGGTCATTAGGGCCACGTAATGAAGCCCAAAGCTTGTGCTGCGGCAGCTGCCTATGGACCACGGCAAACACACGCTCAACATAAGGCCACCACACACACCGATCATACACACATATGGTGCACACATCATAGACATAATAGATTTGTGATTCCCATTTTGTTGCGATCGTATGTATATGTCTGTCTGTCCGACCCAATCAGCAAACAAATAAGGAAAAGTTTTAAGTATTTATTTCAAAAATTCAAAAGAAAAAAAAAATATGTTGAATCATTATGAAGTTCTAAAAACCTCAATGCTCTGCAGATTTTTTTCCCCTTCATTTTGTTCACAAATAGCTATCACACACATACACGCACACACAGACAGTAAGAGCTGCATGACAACTTCTGGTTCATTAGTGGAGATCACTGTTCGCAGACGACTAAAGAGGAGATTATTGATAACACAGTCAACGAGCTAATCAATACATCTCACTAAGGACAGAAAGAATGAACGAGCGCAAAACCAGAGAGAGAGAGAGAGAGAAAGACGTAGCGAGACAGCAAGAGACGGAAAACGATCTTTCTCTCCCTACCTCCCAGAATTCCTCCCAACTCTCCCTCCCTCAAATTAACTAATCACCCATAATAAGCTCTTATGATCTGTAGTGGATTTCTATAAGCAGTGACAAGGCGATGATGGAAGATCCTTGCTTCTAGAACAACAACATATCATTAGCATAACACTGTGGGTGTGTGTTGGGGGCTTCAGTGTGTCTGTTTATTGTGTATATGTATGATCTAAAGTGCATTTGTGTTTGTGTGTGATGTGTGAGTCTAAGCGAGGTAATGTTTGTGTGTGTTGTGTGTGTGTATGTGTGTGTGTGAGTGGGACGTCCCGTTCTTGGGCCTGTCCTGTCAGAGACGAATTAAGGAGGAATTCTAATGAGGCTTCCTGAGCGCCGGGTCTGCTGGCTCATCCATCCCAGCAGGAATGACAGTCCTGGATCGTTAGTACTGCACAACTACACAACGCCCCCTAGGGGGGGAGATGAGGTGTGTGTGTGTGTGTGTGTGTGTTTGTCTGTGTCTGTGCGTCTGCAAGGGTTGGGGCACACCTATGATAGAAGACACAGGGTGCAGAGATGAGAAGGATAGAATGCCACAATGTATTCTAATACATATGTATGCATAATTACACAAAAACAAATTCCTAAGTGTCAATAGTTACCTCTTTATTAATGAATCGTTACAAAATTAATAATTTATAAATATTTGTTAATGTCAAAAGTAAGAATTTGGGATTTTTTTCATCAGAATGCTTTTTCTAAAAACTTTACCCTTATCTTCTTCCAATATTATATAATGTAAAAGCTGTGATTTATAAAAAACAAAACAAAAAACAGTGACATGTGAAGGTTGACTTTTGCTGTTCCAACAGCTGCAGTTAGCAGAATTAGAAGATTATGCACAAAATGTTGTCAAGTAAGCTTCAGCAAGCTACAGCAAGCTTGGTTGACAAAATTATGTGCAAGCAAGCTACAGAAGTATTTTGTATCATTTTTTTTTAATCGATAAACTTTAACTTCACTGAACCATGACCACAGTGAACAATGCTATGTTGTTTCAGTTATTTACATAGTTTTACTGATTGTTTTTTTTTTTTTTTTACTGTTTTACCGTGATTTTACTGTTTGCTTTATATGTAAGTGGGAGAGGTAAAGGTTTACATCTGGAGAGCAGATTGATTTATTCAATGAAAATTTAAAAATTGGACAATCGATATATGTTGTTCTTTTTATTGACTATTTAATGTAAAAGTTGTAAAGTTGAATAAATTGTAAAAAACAAATAACAAAAAAACCCCACAAAATACTGTGTTTTTTGCTCATATATAAATTAGCAGCCACCTTCACCTTGCTCTATGTTTTTGTGACCTGCCCGAGGCGCTGAGCCATAAAATTATGTAAAGTCATGGCAAATGTTGGTCCCGAAGAGGTGATTATCATTGATCAGTTATTAATCGTTAAGAGGGAGCAAGCCTAGTTGGAGCACGCTACATAATGTACTTCAAAATGTTTCAGGCAAGAAACTGTAGCTTTAAAATCATAATAAAAATGTCAGCGTAACATCTAGCACGCTATCCTTCGGGAAATAATTCCCTTGGGCAATAACTATCTTTCTTCAGTTACTTTCCCTTATCCTGCTCCAGGCGACAAGTTTGGCTGGCTGAGCAGTGGGTGCCCACCTCCTCACTCCAAACCAGCCATGCTCAGACTAGTGAAACTGGATGGACTGTTAATGAGCTGCTCACAGGAGAATCAAAGCCTCGGTTTCTCCGTATGACAGACGGTGCACGTGTGTTTAGTGTGTGGCCGGTGCCGATTAGCATTTGTTCAAGTACAGACAAATGGAGCTCCTTCATCTGGACTCCTCTCATAACAACATTCAGTCAAACATTATTAGGAGAGATCTTCAAGGTTTAACTGTGAACATAAGTGGGTGAGATTAGTTAAATGAAGGCAAAGGAAGATCAGAGACACAACTTTGGTTTGGCCTGTTTGTAGCAAGCACTAAATTCATTAGCACGTCTTTGATTACACACAAAAGAATCAACCAAGGCAATTCATTGCAGGCTTCTAACCTTTTAAACTTGAGCTTGTTTTGAAGTGGTCCCAGTGTTTGTGTGTATGTGTGTGTTTGTGTGTATGTGTGTGTGACAGGTTAACACTAATATACGCATACAGGCTCATGCACGTGTGTATCTTTGTTTCCATCTGTACCAGGTACAGGTGCAGATCCCAAGGTCAACCGCCAATGAGACATCAGTTGGAGCTTCTCAGGGCGCGTCTCAAAGTTACGAGCTGTATGTAAACCAGTAGGCACTCTTTTATTGGTACTGGGTTTAAATTAAAATGCATTTGTGTATATGAGGCTGAATAAACAGTCACAGGCACACACACACGCAGAGGGGATGTTCCCATAGTTGGGTAATGAATGACGCATGTGATAACGTGCCACAGCCGTGCTCATTTCCCAGAGAGAATAAGGAAACAGAGCAAAACAACATCTATTATACATCATTAGATGCCCTCCAAAGGCCTAATTTCCTCAAATGATAATGTAATTGGTTCAACATAACGTCAGGGAAACACATTTCACTTTAATACAGTTGGTGTGAACAAGGTTATTATTGTGAAAGTATAACAAAAGTTTTACAATAAAAACAAAATTTGACCTTAAGTCATTAGTGAGACAGTGAAATTTAAAATTGCAGACAAAAATAAACACAATAAAAATGGGCAGAAACGAAAATCAGCTGTTTCGATTCAACATCCAACAACCTGCCCGTAGTCCATGTCAGCAATGAACCCGCAATTCCTCATCTTTAAACAGGCTAATCTAAGGAAAATGTCACTAATCACACACTGATTTTGCTGAAGAATTTCACTTACATAGTCAGTCATCACCAGCAGGTTAAGTTTAAGAAGACATTTACAATATTACAAGTGAAGAGTGACACGGAGACCAAGACAATTTTATTTTGTTACTTTACTATTTCTGTGTTCTCTCTGGTTTTGCTCATGAAGACTGTATCTGTAAAGAGGAACGTGATGTGATATATCTTTTATGGCAGGGTGTTAACAGAAAACTTTCATCGTTTTGGATATATTTATGCTTATGCTTGAGGGGTTTCAGTGTCTATTATGACTTAATGTTTCATCTGTTGTGCTCTGTGCATCCTGAACTTTAGGAGAAAAGAAAATAGATCACCAAATAAAAAATCTAAAATCTAAATGATCAAAAACTGAACTGAAAATGAAACAAAAAAATGACGATGCATCTAGATAAACTCTCACTTTTCCACTAAGTTTATATCTATATTCTAAGGATAAGTTTCAAATAAAATCATGCTAAGAGAGTTTTAATGCTAAACTGTACTATAAGGGCATTGAATGAATGGGATTTGAGCGTTTCTACCAATGGAGCCTGGATGGAGCCTGTGGGGGTAGGATGTTTACAGGCCAACAGCTCAGCCCCATGCGGTCCACCAGTATAATTACACCCAAAGGCAGAGCTTTTTCTCAAACAAATTAAAAACCCAAACAAGCCCCGTAAAAAGAATGACGGATATCAAGTAAATAAGTGAAACGGTACGAGGGCGAGAGTAAACCAAAATCGCTTGGGCACATAAAAAAGGAAATCAGCACTTTCAACAGTTTATCTGCCAACTTCGCTAATGCTGCTCTGTTATGTTAAAAACAGACTCTTTATCGGCTCCACTTAACGAGCGCAGAGCCATGAGAACTCACTGCTGCTGCACACAAACACACCATAGAAAGTGGACGAGTGGAAAAAGTACGAATTGAATTAGAACGCTGTTACAGCTGCATGTGCCTCAGTATTAAATAGACCTGAACGATTTGTTAAAAAACAAGTTGTCATTATTGCGTATGTTTTGCAGTGCAGAAGATTTAAAATTACACTTCCATGTTGGTCCAATGCTGTAGAGATACCAGTTTGATACTGATTCTTGTTGAATATACTAATGAAAGTGGTGTACCTCGTCAGCAGCGATAAGATGCGATAAAAGGATCAAATGACTGTCTGAAGTAAAATTTTTCTGCAGAACATTTGGCTCACACGTGTCTTTGTAGTTACACTGCACGACAACATCGATAAGCTATTTGGGCAAAAGGTGCTGCATATTGGAGCAACTGAACCCCTACAGGGCAGCTGTGGGACTACCATACAGTAAGCTGCAGGAATGCTACCACTACCATAATTTGTAGCACTTCTTATACTATTAATAAAAATTTATTGTAGCTTCTTGAGATTTCTTGGACCAAATAGCATTTTTGGTTTGAATCATGTAGCACTGCTACTCAAGCCAATTCAACTTTCAGCATTTAGCTTGCGATGCCTGTCCACTGACCACCAGGCCAGCCCTGATCATCATCACCATCATCATTATCATCACTATCATCGGTAACTGCCGTATTCCGTAGGGGAGCGGCTGGTCAATGGCAGGTGATGGAGCACAGAGGGAACCAGAGAGATCCACAATCAATCCCTTCCCTGGTCCATTGAGACTAATCTAGGACAGAGTACGTTAATAATGATCCCCAATTAGACTTGTAAGAAGGCCGAGCCACAGACATAGGTGCACACAGACACATAGCTGAGATGCACAAGCTGTCCTTCATGTAGCCATGATGCTAATTTCCTTTTAAGATGAGTGACACATTGTTTGACGTTTGGGTTACATTTGATGGACAGTGACTTTTTCTGTGACTCATACACCAGCTGACAATCTGCATCCACACAAACTCACCCAAACACACGCTCACGTTCATACACACACACACACACACACACACACACACACAGCAGCTGACACAGGGGCAGAGTTGTGAGGGCCAGTCCCCAGCTGCTGTGGGTTTGCCTCCATCTGGAGCATGAGCCAGACTCCCACCCCATTGTCGCAAACTCTGGTCACTTCACCACCCTACACCCTCCCACTGTCTCCAACACCCCCCCCCTTCCCGTGTCACCGCAACCCGTCAGTGAGAGGCTTGTTATGCTAATCTTGTCTTTGGGGCTCTAGTCCTGGTTAGCCATCAACATGACAGCCTGGGACAGCACTATCCCTTCCACTGTTCCTTGCCTGTCCAAGCTGAATCCTTAACTCCATCAGAGGGAGATCAGTAACCTTCACTTAACTGACTGTATCAGCCAGTCCTTCTCATTAATCCCTTGGTCAGACTGGATTGGGGTTACCTCAATTCTCTCCTGTTCTTCAATAAGATCAGTCAGACCAGGAGTAGAGTCCTATGTCAGGCTGGTCTACAAAGTTTGACCAGAGGACGTTTTCCTCGACTGATTTAAAGTGGCTCAAAGTAAATAATTTGGACATACAGTGTTATAGCTGCTACCTTGGTGAGAGAAGAATCTGGTCAACAAATGTGTACTCATCGATACCCGACATCAGAAAGATGCAACAGAAAATAAAATATTAGGGAGATTGATAGGGTTTAGTAGTGAAAAGATAAGAGGAGAAATGTGTCCAAAAGAATTTGCTGATTAAAGCAAAAATTAAGATGTATGAATAGGCAAAATGAATCAGATCATAGCGTATACATCACCATTAAAAAATAATTTATTGCCATCATAGTAGACATTGTTGCACACATGCACAACGATGACTAAGGATGACAGGTGTAAATGTAAGGATTACTGACTTACAGGAAAAATGCAAAAGTTGGACTTTGCAGCAGTGTTGAGGAAGTTAACTCACCAGTAGCTTGAAGAGAGACATTTTCAAAGCAGTTGAGCTGTAGACAACCTACTGTAATAATGAAGAGTTAGCTATACTACCAGCTGCTGAGAAAAAGTAGCTAACGACACACTCCGTACTCATTGGTAATGAATATTCATGAGTCAGGCATGTGCTGACACATTACTCGAAGAAACTCAAAATATATAGAAAATAAAAGCCTACTAAGTCAGCTTTTTGCCCCTGAACTAAGATAACCATCATGAGTGTGAATATTTTTGAGTCTGCCTTTGTGTAAGCAACTTCAGGTCCACTGGGCCTGAGGGAAAAATAAAACCTACATCAGTCAGCAGAGGAATGAATTGGAAGTGTTGACAGACAGACGAACGGGTGCCAAATTTGGCATGAACAAGCTTGTAGAGGCTGGAGGATGACGTTCAAACTGTCGGCAAATGACATATTGCAACACCCGGGATTGGGTTGATGTGGTGCAGATATGATTAGAGCAGAGCTGAGACTCTGTATAAATAGGTAGTTAGTTGAGTACGGAATGGAACGAACCTCACAAACAAACTACATTAGCCAAAGTGCCGTGGTTCCACAACTAGACTCCTTCTCGCTTTCATTTGCACCGATAGCTGACTTTCCCTGCGCTGGGAAAAACACAATGAAAGGTTTTTAGGGCCTTTTTAAAGCCATCGTCCGTTAGCGTTGTGGCGGCCCACCACGGGCAAACAGACACAGACGCAGGCATTCTGGGTAATTACTGCTAACGACCCCGCCACTTGTTAGCCAGAGTGCCTATTTTTGCCATTGCCATGCCAACACCCTGGGCCCGTGACGTCAGAACACGTTTTGTTGTGGGTCGAGTTTGCATGAGGACGCTTTTAATGACACCAGACAGTGGTGCAAGTTTGTGTGCATGCAAAATGTTACTGTGCGTTTAGTGCCAGGGTCGTTGTGTATGCAGCTGCATTCATGCAGGAAAATTAACATAGAAATTACAACTTTGTGTAGATGTGTGAGTACATTATGACACATCTGGGACTTGCAGGCATAAAGCCAGCACAGGGTGCAAAAAAGGAAGCTGATGGAGAGATGGAGATAAAAGATTTTTGGATCTTTTTTAATTCTGAACCAAAGGCTGAAAGCCAAACCTCTACTGACGCAAACAACATACAAACACTACTCTACGTCACAAAACCCCACATGCAAGAGAATTAATTTTGCATCAAAGAAACCTCTGAAGTAAAAGTAAATATACAGAAACCAGATAAATATTCAGCCGAATCTGCAAAATTGTGAGAATATTTTTGATCCAGGGTTTTGACGAATGGATTTCCAGGACTTCCTAACCTAAACTTCCAAAGTGGCGTTTGAGTATGTCTCTCACTGTTGAAAAATGAAATGTGGTACTGAGACCATGTCTGAATAATGCACACAAAACATAAACCTTACATAATATACCCATCATTGCTCTCAGTCTTTTTGTATGTATGTTTTATAAATGACAAGTTTGCATCAATGCAAATATCCCAATACTGCATTACTTTGGTGATAAGCTATGACACCTGGTATTGGTCTTGAATCTCATTTAATTATAGACTCAAGAATTATAAGAAATCAACAATTCATATGAATATAATATTTCCTTCAAAATAAAATAATACCTTTCTAAATTCCATTACTTTTCCAGGATTTCAATGATTATGAACTCTATAGATGACAGCATCTAAAGCATAGCTGTTTGTTATTATCCTCAGTGAACTAAACAAATTTTGATTGGATGCTAATAATGCTAAGTTCAGTTTAAGTCAAATAGCACTTAAGTATCTAATTATGTTGTGAAATTATTGTCTATAATTTGTAACATACATATAGAGTATATCTCCATCATGATGGTTCCCTATTTGAGTAGAGTGCCATCTCCTGGTTGGAGCTTAGCACATAACTGCATATCCCCTCCAAGAGGGTGGGGGTGATGGGGATTCAAGGGAAAGGAAGAGAGATGGAATTCAGGTCTTTGACATTTCCCATGAAGTTTCCGTTTGCTTGACCCCATTTCATGAGCTGTCTCCACAAGCCAAGCCTTATCAAGGCTACATCAAGGTTACCTACCACTGGCTGGGCACTCAGAGTGGAGCTGAATGTGACTGTCAGTGGATCTGTGTGTATTCAAAGATCTCAGTATTTGTCCTTACTGTATACAAAGGTGATTAAGCCCTCTATATGCGCAGAATTCATAGGATTCTGCTGTCCTCCGAGTACACACAGCATGCTGCGTATGAGGTTACTCTGATTAAGATATATACCATTTAAAAAAAAACACATCATAGATAAAGTAAGCTTATTTTGATTTGGGCCCATTTTGATTGGTGTATATAATTGCAAAATTGCAGTTTAATTAAACTTTGAAAATGCACGTAAAAATACTAAGTGTGTATGATGTCATGGGGAACAAAGATGTTTGCACGGGTGGATCGGGCCTATATATGTGTTGAGAGGTGATACTGCGTAGGCAGCCGTGTGCGTGACTGCGTGTGTGTGTGTGTGTCATAATATTGTCGGCAGAGGTAGTGGGTAAATCATTGGTCATCTCTGGCTAGTAAAAGAGGCTTAGCTAAGAGCCCGTTGAGGAAGAACCTTCACACAGGACTGCACACACAAACTGCTCTGTATATAGTATGTAAACAATGTGTGTGTGTGTGTGTGTGTGTGAAAGGAGAGTAACAGTCAATGAGATCAGAGTGCTAAGCCTGTCTGTTCTGCAGACGCCAGCCGGTAAACATGCCAGTGTAGGCTGTGTGCATGTGTGTGTGTGTGTGTGTGTGTGTGTGTGTGTGTGTGAGAGAGAGAGTGCCTGCGTGTGACAGATTGCTCAGCATTGCGCAGTAATGATATATTGTGAAATACCAATAAATACACTATGATCAGAGTTAGAGGGATGTAACAAATTTAGATCACATATCTCACTGAAATAGTTTGCGTGTGTGGCAAAATCTCAAAGTCTCAGCAGAAAGAAAGTGAGAGAGACAGTTTTACTGCGATGTGTCTCCTTCATGTCTTATCTTCCTCCTCTCCTCTCCTGCACTCTGTGTGAGGGACGCTTCTCTCCTCTTTATGACTCTTTATCTAACATGAAAGGCACTGACACGGGATACCCGCCATTACGGCTCCATCAACATGAAACGCTCTGACACGAGATTCTCCGTTTCGGCTCAGCCCATTAAGGATGACTGGTGATCCTGTGCTCTGTCAAGAAGTCGTCACAGGCAGACAGCGCCAACATAATGAGGACTTAAAACCTTAACCTTGCCTTGAAGACCCCTGGTCAAAAGCAGTAATAAAACCAAGAGAGGGCACCTACCGGCTGGCCCGCTCAGTAATTACAACCCATGTCCAAGCACTAACCTAAATCGGCCTCTAGTTTAGATACACAAATGCGTGCAAGATGGGTCAAAAAAACGCTGAGGGGTCACTGGCCTAACACCATGTCTGCCATTTGCAAACGAACAAACCATTAATCGGATTTTACTCTGAACCTTGACGTTTATAGTTCTCGTTCCATTTATGTAATGTAAGCATACAGACAGAGCTCTAGATGACTGGTCAAACACAGCATCAAATCTATGTGTAAGCATCTATGTGTACCCACTTGTGAATTCTTTTGGTATTTTACCTCCTGACACTGGAGCATCCATGAACACGGCACCCATCTTCTCTGCAGCGACTGCCATCTCTCTGGCTACCGCAGGGTCAATGGTGGAGGAGTCGATCAGCAGAGTTCCCTTCTTCACCTTCCTGAAGACGGAAACAACTGAATATTAGCTGTGTTTCCATTTTCTGTTTTGGCTAGGGTTACAGTGAAATCATGTCCTGATTTTACGGGTTTCAAAAACTCAAGATTTGCCAACTGCAGGGAGAGGTGCCGGGCGTAGGATGTGACGCATATTTTAGTTGACGAAATATTATTATTATTATTTTTTTTATTTCAGAATCATAGTATCAACTCCAACTCCAAGATAAGAGGTGTTCTCTTTAAAAGATTGTCCACTGTGCAACAAAAAATAAATCAAAATAACCGTTGTTTATTTCCATGTAATTTTTTTGTCAAAGCTGCAGGGAGCCGCGGATTGCCGACCCTTGGTCTAGACCATGCTGGTTGAGTTAACTTACCTGTGGATGCCATTGGGGCCAGTGTAGGCCTCTATGACGTTGGGACTAGAGGGCAGCATCGTGATGATACGATCCGCTTTCTCTGCTACATCTGCTGGTGAATCCATTACCTGAGCCACAAAAGTCATCGCTACAGTTTTCTATCTTTCTTTTCTGTCTACATGTGTTAGTCAAATAAGGATTCAAATATCCACAAATAATGCGGCATTACCTGAGCGCCAAGGTCCTGTAATTCCTTGCAGGATTCAGGGAAAACATCAGTGGCAATAACAGGGTAGCCATTTTTTAGGAGGTTGGTAGCCATGGGACTGCCCATATTTCCCAGTCCAATGAACCCAACTGGTGTTTTGGAGGCCATCGATCGAGTCAACACTGGAGGAGGAGATCAAAGGGTACATCAGGGGTGAGAGGAAAAAATAAACAACCTCTACGGACCTCTTCAAACTTCTACACTTCGAACAACAATTTTATATCGACTAGAGCAGGGATTCCTGTCATCACATATGGTTTCTATCTGTAATAAAAGTTTAGTACCTTAGTAGTTTAGACCTTCACTTTCAAGCATCATGTCTTTAGTCTGAAATGGACACAGTGAGTATTTTATTTCTTTCAAGGGTTCACACATACACACACATAATTTAAATGCCAGTGAATCACGCGTGATTAAAGATTGGAGCAAACTACTATCCTAACATTCTCAAGCAGGAAATACACTAATTAGAATTAAGTACAGTACAATGGAGCAAATCTTTAGGTTTTACCTCCCGAAGAGCTATTGGGCAGTCTGGTGAGGCTATTAAACAGGGCTGGCTCAGCTGCAGGTCTCCCCAGGTTAACTGATACTAAGTGCAGTGGAAACCCTGGCTGTGAACCAACTGCGCTACAACAAAATTAAGTCTGGCAAGAGATGCCTTCCAACAGAGCTGCAACAAGGCGTGTACTTCAATGATAAACATTTAAAATAATTCCTTCAATGCTGGTCTAAAAATACAATGGACAGATTGACTTTGGTAATGGGATTATTGTCACACGACTTTGTCAGAGCAAACTTGTTTCAGCATAATCTTGGTCTGTTAACTGCAGTTGAATCAAACTATTAAAATGCACGCAAACGTACTGTTTGTTAATAATGTTTATTCTCAAATTCAGCATGAGCAAAATTGTGAATCTGAACATTATGAAATTCAGATGTAAGGCACATTCTCAGGCAAGCTTTATGTTTGCACTAGAACTGTATTATACACAGAATCAAAGTGTGAGTAATATTCTTATACCCTTGTAATCCCTTTGACCCACATGACCCCCTCTTCGCTCCATAGTTACACTACGGCTGTCAGAGGTGGTGACTGTTACCATGGTGGTAATAATGCAAAAATATGTTGTAAAATAGATGCATAAATGTGTGTGTGAGTGAATTTACATGTAACATAACATAACAATGTAAACTTACAATAACATATTGTAGATCTGATTTGTTATCATCTTTTCTATCCTTCACTACACGTGTGTCATGGGAGGAATTGCAACTAAAGGAGGTTGCGAGATGGATTTTACGTAGATGACATATTATTAGCTTTGCTCAACCAGCAGATTTGTTATTAACAGTATGAAGGCTGAATGCAAAAAACACAAGTAAGTCAATAGCTGTGACTTTAGAAATGCAACTTCAGAGTTGTGCCCACAGTTTGGGAGGAAAATTATTTTGTAATGGACACATGTTGTCTGTGACTAGTTGCATTAAGTTTGCATTAAAACCAGGTTGATTTTATGATCCATGATTGCAGCACGTACAATTGGAAATGTTTTGATACTGCATGCCTTGATTTCCCACCAGTTATTGTTTTATTTTTATTTTTCAATTCTAGGAAATGTCCTTAGAATGTTTCTAACAATCACAAATATACAGGATCAGTAAGCTTTCTGGGAAAGTCTGTATAAAACGAGCAGGAAAGATGCCTTGCACTAGGCTAGTGGGCGTGGATCAAGTTATTCTAATGTGTGTGTGTGTGTGTGTGTGTCTGTGTGTCAGATGTGGAGAACTGCAAACAGACACAGATACATAAACAGCAACATCTGAAGCTGTTTTATGTGAAATCCTCCATATACACACCACACAGCCAGCTAACTATTTATTGGTCTTAAATAAATTACTGTCCACTGAATTGACCAGATTCTGACATTACCACATAGTTCATTATATTTACATTCACCACGAATTGTCCATGAGTGAATATTACACTTAAACACTTGGCTGTTTACTGTAACTCTCACAGTGAAAATAAGTTCATTTCTTCTCAAGGCTAACAAGCTAGCTAACCAGCTAGGGTACATGATGTTACCGTTGCATTTTCACGTTGAAAAAGAAGAGCAGAGAAATAAAAATACTGACAATATGTGCAAATACGTTACCGAAAGCAAGGTCGACATTGCATTTTAGTAATAATCTCCGCGAGCCTCTGAACAGCGCTGCCATGCTTGTTTCCCCTTGACCTCAGCGTACAATCACAGCTGTCAAACCAGCAAAGCTAACCTGAAGCCTTTTTGAGTGATAGACATTTGGACCAATCCGAGCTCGGTATTGGTCTCCATAGCCAATAGGACCGAGATAAAGGCGGGATATCCTACCGTTTATTCTTGTTGAATTACTTCGGCGGTACTGCCCTGACAGTTAATATTCCAAATTGTAAAAACGCTTTCCTTCAAAACTGTAAATAATACGGTTAGCATATGGAAATGTAAAAAATGATTAAAGTTTGTTAAATGTACTCTTAGCTCCATGTTTTGTCTAACGTCTTGGACTGATTCGGGAAGATGCCAAATGAATCAGGGTGCATTCTGGGGAAATCCATGCAGAATAATGCACAATATATCCGGAATAAAGAGAGGAAAGGAGGGAAAGGAAATTAAAAATGCTTAAATGCTTCTAAAAAATTGGGATTAAATGATACTCAGTCAGTGTTTGTTGTTTAGGTCTGTAAAGCTCTTTGAGAAAATATAGAGTATGTGATTAGGCTTTTCAAATCAACTTGACTTGACTTAGCTTGACTTGGTTTATGATTAGGGAATTTGCGTCGAATAAAAAACTGCTTGAAAGACATTGAGATAAAAAAATAAAAATAAAAATAAATACATAAAGGTCTGCACTTTTTCAACCTAAAATCTGAGAATTCTTTTCGATATGAGAATGGGTGCAAACAGTTATACAGTATATAAATTATGACTATGTATGATGTCAAAACTACAAAAGAGTAAGGAAAAAAGTCAGAGTTCTGAGATTGATATCAGAATTCTTAGAATAAAAGGTCGGACTTTCTGAGAATAGAAGGTCAGAACTTTAACGTTGTTGTCAAAGAGCGCACAAACAGACTCCACGTCATTACTAAACTGGTCCCAGTCGCAGCTACGCACAGATCAGCCTCAGCATCTTTGAAGCGTCTCAGCATCCCGGAAGTGACAGCATCATTCGCTCCTTCAGGAAGAGACGCAACATCTCCGCTGCTCTGACAACAACGGGGACAGCAGCAAATCACCGGCCTGTGCCGCAGACATTCCGTCTTGTTTTCCAAGTGGGATTCCAAAGAGAACGTGGTACTGTATCAATTTTGAGTGGAATAGAAATGTCTGTCGTGGCCGCTAGCTAGCTGCTCGGCTAAATTAACAGTAGCTAGCTGTCGGCCTGCTCACGGCTAATGTTAGCAGCCCAGTCGTCGTAAATAAGATTATCATGTTTTAATCTAGCAGGGATAAAATGGCAGAGGAGAATCAAGGAATGTTTGTGGAGCATTTAGCGTTTTATCAACCTTGACACAGTACATGCTGTGTCACGTCAGACGTTTAGATGAGGAGAGCATCAGTAATAAGTGACTGACTCACCCATTCTCAACATAACGGTAATCAGCTCATAACAGGAGACCTTTCGTTACATGTAATATGGAAAAATAGGGCTCATAAATTATGTTTTTTAAGATTAAACCAGGGGAAGATATGGACAACATTGTTTGTTTTTGGTTTTTTTTAAGCATCATTATTAGTCACACCCTGTAGTCCTCTACATCAGTGGTTCTCAAACTGGGGTACATAATTCCTTATGAATTCTGTTACAGATGTAAATATTTAGTTGCATGTACACAGTTGGTGAAAAGGCACTCGTTTTTATTGATTTTTATCGTTCTATTTTGCCCCCAATAAGAATGATAAGCTTACAGTGAGGCTGCACCATATGGAGAAAAACTGTGATGTGCAATAACTTGGTGGATGATGCAAGACTGATATATGATGATGTGATGGTATGCAATATCAAAGTGTTTCCAATCGTATCTGCAAGTATACAGCATGAATTTATGATAATCAGATAATCACAGATGGAGTGCGTTAATTACAAGATAATCCTCCTCCCAGGCTGTAGTTACCATCTTGAAATTCAGTACACAAAGTCAGGCACTTAATGATGTTAACCACAGGGATTGTTCGTGTAAACAAAACACAGAAGTTAAGCATGTATAATTTGTGACAGAGCGTTCATGTTACATTCTTATCCAGCTCAGCACTCAGCCCTTAATATAGTTTACTAATGCCCACTGTGATATACACATTGCATAAATGTCCTATAACACTATAAATTTGACACTTTTTTTAGCCTGAGTTTATAACTATATATGAAATAAAATAAGTCAAACATTTTACATCTTTACAGCATTATACTGTATGTACAGTATGTAGATGTGAGAGTTTTTACCTGACAGATGTATTGCTAGGATATGAGAAGATTGGATATATTGGTACTCACATATGGTTTTAGAGAAGTAAACCCAACTTTTTCTCAGAAGTTGTTAATAGTTCTGTCATTGTTTGGCTGTGAAATATCTTTCCTCAGAGTTAAGCTCTTCTTCACTCATTTTTACACTGAAGTTCTTTGTTCTCTGCTGTATTTCTTTTCTTACAGACAAATGAAGTGACCAACAGGATACAATGTCATCATTCCAGGTGGTGGATTCATCGCCAGGCTGCAGTGTCAGTGTCATGGAAACGTCCAACTTTGCCCATGTCATCTTCCAAAATGTCGGGAAGAGTTTTCTACCCCAGGCACCACTGGAGTGTCGCTACACCCTGACCCCATACATCACCCCCCATCCTAAAGACTGGGTGGGCATCTTCAAGGTACAGTATCACACACACTCTCCACTGTTACTCGGATAGCACGTCAGAGATGTGGCAAACTTCACTTCCTCTGCAACTTTGATCTTTGGGGCTCGGAACAACTCTCAACCCATTGCATATGTGTTTGTTAAAAGGATTACTCCTTGGGTTTTTATTAATTGGCAGTTATTTGGTACTTGGCACATTAACGCATGGTTACATCTGCTTTGAAACTGACTAGAGATCTACTCTTTGCTGCATGCCTTAAACCCCAACACAAGCTTTGCTGTGGCTGCTCTTCATGTCGCAAAAGAAAGAGTCACGGTGGGCTTGTCTCAGGTCTCGCTGGGGGGCAAACATTTGGTGCTCTTTATGAACCACTCTGATTCTTATTAGAATCCCCACCCCCTCCACTACACTTGTTCTTTTGCCGCCCTTTGTTCTCCTCTATCTTTCCGTCAGTTTCTTGCTGTTTCCTGCTAACCGCCTTTCGTTCCACATTGCTCTTTTATCAAGGCCATCAAATCTGACATGCAATTAACAGGAAATGTGAACGAGGGAATTTAATGTCTTGTAAAGTAAAAAGACAAACATTTTATCTTTTTTTTTTTTTTTTTTAAAGAACTGACTTCAAATCCACCAGCTCAATTAAAAAGAAATAAAGATGCGGAGTTTATATGGAAAAAGCCAATTGGAAAATTTAATTGTCGTGATCCACACTAATGAAACCTGTTTGATGGTTAGTGTTTCATGTCAGGGAACAAGCAGAACATGTTCCTTTAATCACTGTGGCGTGTGTCTGTCGCACACTGGCTGTTGTGTTTGCTGCACCTTCGCTATCAATGACAACAAATACAAAAGCCCAGCAACGAATCATTTGTAACGTGTTCAAATTCTGTTGAAATTCGCCGTTTGTGGTGACGCCTTACTTGGTTGTGTTATATTCAAAGGTGTTTTTGAACAGTCCATAAAGGTTACACAATATTGGAAACACACAAAATTTCATGATCTTTCAGGGAATTTACATCTAAAGTAGGTCACTGGCATTTTTAGTAAGTGGAAGCATTCTGGATGTATTTGGTTTTCTTTTTCTAGAACTGTAGTCCTTGGAATGGAACTGCTATGAATCCTATTTCTGCAACAATGCAGAGATAGACGTTGGGGATTCCACAATAAAAGCAAAATTGGTATTCTAGATTCCCAAAATAGAATTGTGCTTATCCGAATAATGACGGTAACACCTTGTTAAATTAGTTTTCCATACCACTCCTTCCATGTGCAACTCCACACAGTCTACACTCCTAGACAAGAACAACTACGTGATATTCCATCAGCTCCTTCAAGTTATAGAGTAACATTGTATAAGCTGAGGGCTAGTGTGAAAAGGGACTCAGAAGGTAGTGTAGGAATGCAAAATGTGAAAAAATACAGACTTTCAGTGTAAAATGTCAAAGCAAAACAAGTGCTGAGGCATCTGTAAACAAAAGTACTGTAGCTTTAAGAGACTTTTATAGGTGTCCAATGGATCCATAAGAGTCCATCAAATGCCAATGTATCTCATAAGAGAACGTCAAATATACAAAAATAATGTCAGTGACCTAGTGTCAGTAAATCTAGTTCTGATGCACATTCTTAAAAAAATTAAAATTGCTATCGTATCACCTTAGTCACAAATTGCTCCATAAATAAGTTGAATCAACAAGGCTGTACTAGACCAGTCAGCATGCTTGGTGAATAAGTAAAATGATTGATGAGGTTCCCAGGCAATCATTGATTATAGAGTAACACTTCTGGCGTTTTGAGTCTTTCTGTGTTGGGCATGAATACTACAGAGATGAGTCAGGGAGAGAGCATTTTTCTTCCCCTGAAGTGCAACACACAGGTAACGCCTGCAAAGACACAGGCTAAGCGACAAAGCAGATTTACTGAAAGGATGACTCAGACTGCAATGCCAGCAACCATGCATTTTAGTTGTGCACAGACACCACCTAGTGGCTGAAGCTGTGAATAGCATAATACACAAGGATCCTAGGACAACAACAAACACATGCACTATGGTAACCACTGTAAACAATAAGAGCAATTAACAGTCATACCTGTTGCATTCCAGTTTGTTTGTTAAATTTCCCATGTTTTTAAGAGAAATATATGATTGAAAGTGAAAGCCTGGTTTGGTTTGAGTCTGATGCTGTCTGAAACACAAGCACAGAATTCTCTGAAAAGCCCCGTGGAGGTTATTGGTCGTGGCATGTTTGTTGGGTGGGCAGGGAGAAACCCGTTGTGTTAGCGTATAATTAACGTGTCATCGCACTGTTCCCGTACACCTCGGCTAAATGATTGATAGCTGCTTTGCCTGTGATTATTTTATAACATCACTCCCGTGTTGGAACGCTGTGCCATACCTAAGCAAATGTCAGTCAACTTCACTCTGCAATTTGCAAAATTATTTATGTCTGTTTTCTCCAAAGCAAACACACGTGAGCACGCATGCAAACTTGGCTCGAGCTGGAGCCGTCGGTGCCGAGCCTCACACTGAGATCCTCTGTAGGTGGAAAGAATGTTCCTGGCCCAGGGTTGGAACATGACAATTACCATTTATATGTAATCGCATTATACTCAGTGTAATGGGTTAATAATCCAGATACTGCAATTATGGTATCATGCAATAGCCTTATCAGGCATGAAAATGACAAACGTTTTGTATAGCACATTTGATGTGGTTATACCTTCTAAATGCTTAGCCAGGAAATGACGCTCCTCATTTTCACGGATTGCTTTGTTTAAATTGGTTTAATTGCCCTATGTGAACGCAGCGAAAGAATTTGGGCATGTTATAATTTACAGAAGAAAATGTTAAAACTCAATTGATATAAAGAAAACTGACTTATCCCCAACTTTATCCAAATTCTTTTTAACGTAGAAAGGTGCCACAGGCCCACAGGTGGGAGATATTTGGGTCTTAAGTGCCATTATGTAATTACACAAACATGCATTGCACATGTGAGATAAAATGAGGTGTGCCTATGTGCATGCAATCCAGACAGAAAGAGCGTGTGGCAGTGTGCGACAAGCTTGACAAGCTGGACGTGAGTTATGATCTTCACAATTCGCTTTCATCATCTGTCACTTAACAACACATGAAATTCATGGAATTACATCTCCCTTGCCATTTTGTGTAAAATTTTCACCTTTTCTTCCCTTGTTCTTCACCTCCCCCTTTCCTTTTTTCCACATGGCATGTTCTCCACCATCTCACGAGTCTGCACAAAGCTGCATACACCCCTGCTCTCCCACCCTAATCTCACACCTCCATTGCCTTTTCTGTGGGCCCAAAAGGGGCAGGAACTGTGGGGAAGGAGGATGCAGGGGATGAGGGGGTGTTGTGTGGAAGAATGAGTGGGGTGGATGGTGGAAGGAGGGTTTGTGAGTTTTTCAATGTTTCCATCTTTGCCTTAAAATCTGCCTCTAAACTTCCAAGTTGTCTTATTCAGATACATATATGTTCACGGTTGCATCTGAAAGTGTTGCCTGGTGACATCAGCAAATTCATTGTCTTCTTGTAAATCACTTCTCAAAATTCACTTTCACAGGATGTCTTTTTTATTGTAATTTCTGCTTGTTTTATCTTGTATTTATTTTTATTTTATGTTTTATTATTTATTTTATTTGGTTTCACTATCAATTTTTCTCATTCTATCGAACATACACACTGAGTTATTGTTATGAATGATCTGGTAGTAACTTCTCACATGAGTTCACAGTTTGTGTGATGTTGACCCACAACTGAGTTGTTGAGCGAATGTTGAGAACGAGATACATGGAACCAGGAAAGGAAAATAGGAAAATATAGGCCAAAGAAAATAGACTTTACAATGTGTTACCATCATTATAATATAACAAATTTGCGAATCCTGTAAATATGTCTCGCTTTTATTGTGGCCTGCATAACTTCCATCTTTGCACTGCATCGCCATCTGGTTTACAACTTCGAAAAAAAAACCAATGTCAGTGACCTAATTCTGATTCAATGTTTCCAAAAATAATTAAATGTTGTGAAATTGACAGTGTTTTTTCACTGTTACATTTTGTTTTATACCCTTATGCTCTGCTGTTGTGTGTTTACTGAATTCTGTTGTCAATAAACATTGCTGTTTGTTGTGTCCTCAGGTGGGTTGGAGCACAGCCAGAGATTACTACACCTTCCTCTGGTCTCCTATGCCCGAGAACTACGAACCAGGAAGCACCGTGCACAGGACTGTGGTGTTCCAAGGTACAGAACACACACTCATCCGCACACGCGCAAACACACATGCACACCGACACACATTATGTAAACCACTATACAGACTCTGGGTATTCCACAGTAACTCCTCCATTTTACGGCACATATAAAAACCAGTACTTTTATTTAATAAGAGAACACAACCGCAAACAGAGGCCTGGGACCTGAGCACCTTTCCAAGCTCACACACGCTCACTAAGGGCCTGCAAGCTGATTTTGCTGAGTCTGAATGGGTCAGATATTACACAGAGAAAATATAAGAGCATGTCATGGTGTGTCAGTGGTAAAACCGGTTGTCGCTTCTCCATCCCGGAGAACCAGACGCACCACGCATTAAATATGTTCCAGTTGAGCCATTAGCTGCCTGAAACAATGAGGCACTGACAGAATTATGTATTCTTCAATAAATTTGTCTGCTTTTGTGCTTTGTAAAATATTCATTCGGACAGTGTTCATGCACTGCAGCGTCTTTTCTCCATTTTGAACATTTCGATGTCGCTGCCCGTGGCCCACACCCATCACCTTTGCATTAATTTAGTAGCACCATTCCTCCACTGGGAAAGGTAACCTCAATGCAAAAACTATGTAAATTATCATGTGCCTGACTTTTTACCTATTTAAATTTTATTGTAAGCCATTGGGGAGTAACTGTGTAAATAGTCACTGTATGAAATTAAGCAGACCCATTTCTGTAGTCAGATTTATTTTAGTCCAGATGTTGCTATGGTGGCAAGACCTGCTTTGAAAAGAAATTAAAAAAAAAAAAAATTTAGAAATAATATAGACTAATAATAATAGACTAAACATTGACACACACACACTTATCTCTTTTTCACACTGCAGGATATTATATTCCTAAGTCTGATGGAGAGTTCTACCAGTTCTGCTATGTCACGCACGCGGGTGACATCCGAGGTGCCAGCACGCCCTTCCAGTTCAGGTCAGCCACGCCCTCCGAGGAGCTGTTGACCGTGACCGAAGACGAAAGCAATTCAGACATACTGGTTGTCACCACCAAGACTGGCCTGTTGGAAGTAGGCCAGAAGCGTGCACACACACACACACACACACACGCACACACACACAATTAAGGCGTCTGTTATTTATTTTTTCCACCTTTCTGTATATTCTTATACTCTCATCACGTGCACATACACTCAATACTATTCGTCCTTAATAATAATAATAATAATAATAATAATAAAATTTTACAATGTAGTGAAGACCGATTCTCTTAAATGAGATTAAGACAGTACAAAATAACTTAAGTCAACAACATGATAGAGCCATATACATGAGGAAATAGACATGGAAGTGGCATACTTACATGCCCAAAATAAATCTATTTACAATTTCATAATGGGTGTCCGTTCTTCCAAGAATGCTTACTATTATTGTACTGATTTCAGTTGCATTAAAAAATAAACTATGCAATAAGAATTCAAGAATTTCCCAGTTTGGGATCAATAAAGTAAATCTAATCTAATAGTCTAATAATAGTAGAGGTTTAAAATTTGTGGAAACGTACTGACAAAGTCCTTGAACAAGGTTTCTTTTGTGATTCATGACAAGTTAGATCCTTGTCTTTTGGCATAGGCAGCTTCTTATTTATTCAATGCACACAATGTCAGACACCGCTGGCTGGCAAGACAAAAGCAGGTGATAGAATCAGATTGAGAGTTTATCATTTGTGAAGGATGACATTTTTACTGCTGCCTGTTTTTACTATCACAATAAAGCCTTTGATCAAGAATTATCCTTACACTGTTTGGTGTGTGTGGGACATGATCATCAAAAGATGAAAGGAGTGCATACCATTCTCTCTTTTTTTTTTCTCTCCTTCATCCTTCCTGTCTGGCAGCGTGTAGAGGAGGCGCAGCAAGAGCGAAGGGAGCTGTTGAAGGCCATGCGCCTCCTACAGGAGGAGAAGCAGCAGCTGCAACAGGAGCAAAAACGACTGGCGAGGGAGAGGGAACAGGAGAGAGAGACGTGCTGCCTGCTGCGGACCCACAACCAGGTTAGAGAGGGTGGGTGGAGAGTGAAGGGATGCACACTCTGCTCTCTGTAACATGGAGGCAATGAGGAGTCTCAAGAAGAGAATTTCACAGTCTAGATGTAATTTTCTGTTTACATGTACATAATTAAATGAATACATTGTTTCCATTTAGGAGTATTTTCAGGGTTTTGATGTGTTTGTGAGTGTGTGTCTGTGTGTGCATAGACTGAACGCCTCTATTTACGCATGTGTGTGGAGTCGGTTCCTCACCGCTGATCACAGGTCTTGAAAACATCAAAGTTCTGAATTTGCGAATAATCTGTGTGCATACTTGAGAGACGCACAAAGAGCTGCAGCATTTGTGCGTGTGTGTGTGTGTGTGTGTGTCCCAGTCTTTCTCTTTAATGACCTGACTCAGTGGGGCAGAACGGAATTGGGGCGCAGTTTTCTCGGGCATCTGGCGTCAGGGACGATGCCATCGCAACCACAGAGTGAACAAACATGACGTCAAACACAGTAACAGGCACACACACACACACACACACACACAAACTGGCCCCCTTCAGTCTCACTCAGATTTAAGTTCTATGCCACAGGGCCTCTCTAATGTTCATTCACACATGCACATGCACACATACACACAAACACAAGCACACTCATTATGCCACCCGCTTGCAAACCCTTTTAGTCTGTGTGTGGAATGAGAGGAGGGTAGTCCGCAAAACCGCCTGCTTGAAAAAAAGAGCCCTGCCCAGCCTCAGGGACAAACACCACTCAGTCACGCGATTCGGCGGCCACTGCTTTCTCACTGTCTATTCTATCTCTCTCTCTCTCTCTCTCTCTCTCATTATTGGCATATTCAGAACTCAATGAATATTTTAACCACATCCACTTCTTTCTCTCCTCTTCATTCTTTTACATTCCCTTTGTTAAATGGTCTCTGCTCCTTTACCATCAGTGCGTTACATTTCAGTTTGTAGCATTTTGTGACTCATTCATTTGATAAGAAGTACATTGGCTTACTCCCCGGGCTAAAAACAGTAAAAGCGTGGGGGAGAGGGAAGGGAGAAGTGAGCACTGAAACCTGGACAGACTTCTCTAAATTTGAATTTAATCTCTTATCGCCCCCTAGTGTTATTGTTTGGTCCAGGCTCAAAGGAAGAGCAGGCTGCTTCGAGTTAGTCTGCCTCTCTTTTTTACGAAGGACAAAATCGCCATAAATTACGTGGCAGTGCACACACACACACACTGTTATTAATGTGTTGCTTTTCATTCAACAGGCATGTCCATCTGTAGATATACGACTTGTGTGTGTATGTGTTTTGTGTTTTGTGTGTGTGTGTATCTGTGTGAGTGAACAAGCCCACTCTTTTGTAGAGTTTTTACGGTAGGTATATTGGGTCATGCCACACTGTTGAAAATATCCTTTGAGTTTAACATGAAAACATAAGTACATATTTTGTGGCTGCTAATTTTATGACTACACTTTTTATAAGGTCTTTATGCACTGCTAAAGTGCTTCCCAAACGCCAGCCGTAAAAATCATACAGTCATCTACGCAGAGCCAAGCCCAGAGGGAGACCGGGGCTTTGTGTATGCATTGGTGTGTGCTTGTATGTCATGTCTGTTTTTTGTTCGATAAGTCAACTCTGAGCTGTGTCTGTGTTTGTCTTTGAACGTGTGTCTTTGTCTCCCTGTTTTGTATGTGTGTACCTGCACGCTAACCTTAAAACTAACCCTAAGCCCCTACAAATTGTGTGTTAAGGCATGTTGTCTTGTCATAACCAATATTAGCTGTAAATGATTGAATGTCATCCAGCACTGATTTGCAGCAGCAAGTTCAGACAAGGCACAGAGCCACCGCAGAAACTATATAAAAAAAAAACCCAGAATGTCCATTTTTGTGTGCAAAAATAGTTTTCAAAGAATTCACCTAGAATGATGTAATTGATAAAAAAAAAAAAAAAAAGAATATGTCACCATCCTTTGACGAATACTGCTTTTTATTACTCATTCAGGTCATTTGTCCATTTGTCATTGACATTGTAAACAAATTTGTCGGCTAATTTTATGTGATAAGACATTCTTTATTGATCACATTGAGGGAATTGTTCTTATCGTCTTGATTCCTGGTGTTTTCATTATAATCTCCACCAGGAAGGATGTGTTTGTGCGCCGTTGGAGTGTGTGAATGTGGTTAGTGTGTTAGCAAGATTAAACTTGTAGAGGTGGGTCATGGGAGAGGAAACATTATGGAGGATATTGAGATGGAGTTTTATCATAGCTTTAATGTTATTTGGTTTATGTGTATTATTCTTGGGCCATAGACAACCATTCAGACTTTTTGTCCTATGTTAACATTAAGCTGCCACTAGCCGGTAGTAGATAATATTTGGATTTGAAGGTCAGAAATGCATTTTCCTATGGGAGCTATATTTATCCAGACATAGCTTGGTGTCTGGCAGGACCACAAATACACACTATTGTTGTACCATGTCACACAGTTTGAATGTATCTTCAGTAGCTACAACCCTACATCTGGAACTGTTAAAACATTCATGAATGATCAATTTCCATGAGCTACTAAACTAATAAAGATAGATATATTATTTATGTAACTATGGGGAGGTTGTCACAGATTTGTGTTGGCAAGTGGGGAGAAATGTTTGGTTATGGTGATTTGGACTCTGAGTTTGTTGTTTTCCGAATTCTTTTCCTACTTCTGTCTTTGAGTGCATTAGTACACAGTTGTCATAATATGTCGTAAGTGTTGATTTGTCAATGATGGATATACTGTAGCTGTCATCCTTCAAATTACAGTCTCTGATTTGTCATACCTGGCCCAGCACTCTTTTGCTTCCTCCTCTGATTCTGGTGCTGTGATGGGCTGCAGTGGATGTCAGTCTAATCCACAGCTACCTTCCCGTCCTATAGGATTTACTGCGCTCGTCGCAAGGCCTGTCAGAGGAAAGGGAGGAGGTGAGGAGGAGGCTCACAGAGGCAACAGACCGTGTACGCCAGCTGGAGGAAGACTTGTTGGGTGTCACCCAGAGGGGTCTGCAGAAGGAGACAGAACTGGATTGGTGAGTGCTGACTACTTACACCATAAATCATTCACACTCATTCTTTTCTGTCAGGATATGACTCTTCAGTAACTGTGTTTGATCCTTCAACACCTTCATCACTCCACACATCGACGCAGAGCAAAGCCCAAACTACTTCAAAATCAAATCAAATGGGCAAAGTCTTAACACAGATACAACACGGAGTTCTATGTAAAGATTTAGATTTCATGGATGAGCAAGCACAGACCTTCCCAAACAAACACAACCTTTGTAACTCTAGCTTTTAGAATAAAAATAAAACACAAAAAATGCTTGCCAGGAATATCTTATGTAGTGCCTGAATAATTATTATACATTTCAGAGAATTATGTCATATGTTATAGAAATATTTGCCAGAAACACATTTTACAGGCGTTTGGCGGTTCCCAGGTAGTAATTTCAGACGCTGCACACACATTTAGTGCCATTTGTAAGGTTGTAAAGTTGAGTTTCTAAACAGTAGCTAATGGGACATTGGCTACTATTGACGTGCGCTCTGTGAAGATGCCCAGGGGCCCTTCAGGTGTCCAGCTGACGCAATGAGAAAGCCGGTCTGTCTGCGTTTACACATCTGGTAGGTTTTTTTTTTTGTTGCATGAATTGACTTAAAACTTCCAAATCTGTTTTTATGTCCCGTGCAGTTTGCGTGACCGCCTGAAGAAGCTGACAGCAGAGAGAGACATCCTGGAGAGCCAGCTGAAGAATGAGAAGGATGAGAGAGACCTCTACAAGGTTGGAGAACGAGCTTCGTAGCAGAATTGCATCGGCTAAATAAGATGCATTTTTAATAACACGACCTTTCTGTGCGTTGCCACATAGGCACACCTGCGCAGCACAGAGCTGGAGAACACAAAGCTGAGTGCCGAGCTGCAGATGCTGAAGGCAGTGGAGCTGAACCGTGAGGTGACCATTGCCCAGTTCCAGGAGGAGCTGGACAGGCTCAGGGCCTGTGTTGCCCAGCGGGACAATCTGGAGAAAGAGCTGCTGGTGCACAAGGCTGACAAGGTATTAGTGGTGCCAGCATCGACTCCATCACAAAAAGGCAAAAATATAAGTACATGTCAGCAGTTGTCAAATATATGTGCCAGTGTACTGCATGTGTTTTGTAAAATACATGAATGCCCTCATTGTCTCCTCAGGCAGAGCTGGCTCGTGTGCGTGAGCAGCTTCGGCAGGCGGAGGAGCAATTGCAGGCCTCCCGGCAACAGGCCTCCCTTCTGGCCTCCGAGCTCCGCGACTCCGCCAGCGCCCGTGACCACACAATGACCGAGCTATACCGCGCCCGCTTGGAGGCCGACAAACTCCGTGCCAGCCTTGCCGACGCTCAGGCCGAGTGCCAACGCATGGAAAGCCAGCTAGACCGCATGAGGAGCGCTGCGCAGAAGGAAGTAGTGAGTGTCCAGCCTATTTAATTACCGTCTCTGTCATTTTCTTAACTGTGATGGGCTGAGAAAAAGTGAATGGTGGGAATGCTGATGTAAAATATAGGAGTGATGATTTCCACAGGGAGTTTACATGCCCACAGTAACCTCTGAGGAAGATAATTGGGATGACATCTTTGTTTATCCAGTAAATGGATTTATGACCGTTGTTTCTCCTCAATATCCTTAGGGTGTTGGGACCTGCAGCGAGGTGACACCCAGTGTGGTTGTGGTGTCAGAGGCTGAGGCCGAGCTGCAGAGGGAGGTGGAGGAGTTGAAGCTGCGCCTGCACATGGCAGCCGAACACTATAAGGAGAAATACAGGGAGTGCCAGCGCCTCCGCAGGCAGGTGGCCAAACTGAACGAGGCCCAGGGTGTGAGTAACTTTAGGGAGACTCGTATAAACTCATATATGACTTATAGAACAGAGGTGGACCCTGCCAATACAGTTTTCTTATTGCTCCATTTCTGCTTTCAGGAGCCAAAGAGAAATGTTTCCACCGAGACAACACAGGAAGCGCTGACCCCAAGCCCAGAGTCACCCACGTCAGGTACACACTGATTTTTAGATTTTTCTTTAACTCTTTGATATAAAACCATTGTCAGTGGTGCTTGGACACAACCTGCATAAATCATATTATACTAAGCCCATTTTGTCAGTCAGCATCAAACACAATCTATATATATATTTCATATCTTTTATTCATATTAATTATTATTGTTATTGTTATAAATGCATTATATAATTTTTTTTTAATTTGTGCTGTAAATTCCATGACCAAGTGAGGAGTCAAACCTTTCCCGATAAAGTTAGAGTAGGTGTCCATAGTCGAGGTCCGAGCGAGTGCAAGCTAAACTGAAAACAGATCAAAGTAAGGGCTGCGTCGCTGCATTATTTCCTGTGTTCTCACTCTAACCCTGTGTGCTTTTACAGGGAGTATAGCTGCTGCAGTCTTACAGGAAGCTGTCGAAATGACAATCACCCCAGAAATTGACAACAGGGAAACCACAAGCAGTGACACACACAACGGAACGGAATTGGAGGGAAAGCAGAGTGGAGAAACATGGAAAGAGAGGGCTGAGGGTGAACCCGAGAGAGAAGCCGACCACGGTGAGGAGAGAGAGCAACGACTCATTGGTGAAAAAGAGGAGAAGACAGAAAGCCTGCCAGAGGAGAGCCTGAGGATGGCAAGCTGGGTGGAGGTGGAGAACAACCTGGGGAACGCTGAGGAGAAGGACAAAGAGGAACGGGGTGGGGAGGCTGAGGAGGATAGTGATGATGAAGAGGAGGAGGAGGAAGAGGAGGAGGAAGAAGAAGAGGAGGAGGCGATGTCGGAAGTTGAGGGAACGAGCAAGGGGGAAGCAGAAGAGGAACAGACCAGTTCAGTGGAGGAGGAGCTTGCAATGATGGAGGAGAAATGGAAGGAGCAGTGCGCCATCAACGAGATGCTCAAACAGCGGCTGGCTGACGAGGAGGAGCGTTTCAGTGTGAGTCACACGTACACGTTGTAGGTTAAAATCCCCTCACTGACTGGCAATGTGATCAATAAGGCCAAAAACTGCCCTCGAGCAAGGCAGGGGCCCACCTGATGAGTTCACAGGGAAATTGTTTGTAGTTTATCAGAACCGTGTTGGCGTCTGGCGTGTTTGTGATTGACTTGCAGCACCCGTGTTTGCTTGCATCTGTGCAGGCCATTAGCGTTTTTGTGTGCGAATGTCTGCCAAAGGCCCTCCTGGCATTTCGTCTCTGTGAGCGAGTGTGTGTTTATCGGAGCAGTAAATAAGGCTCTCCCGTGTCTTTGATAGAGTCTCCTGTCTGAGGCCAGTGCCCCAGGCCCTGAGCAGCTCTTAATGGCCCAGAGACTGACAAGACTGGCAGCCGTAGAACTCCATGCTTTACGGCTGTTTACATCAGCCACCCCGAGGATGGAAGAGAGAGGAATAGAAGGAGAGAGAGAACTGGTCCAGCACAGAAAGTCAGTGTTTCTGACTCCCTTCACCTGAACTTAACCCTCTAATGCTGCGTCGTAAATTTGTGAAAGAGGGAGAGAGTGGGAGAGGACAAAAAGGGATAAAAGAGAACAAGGGGAAGGGAAAGAAGCAAACAGAGGAGAATTTAAGACAGAAACTACAAGGACAGACAGACGAGAAGCAGAAAGAGAGACGATGGGAGTGGGGGGATTTGGAACCTTTGAAATGGGATGAAATGAGAGGAGAGCAGGCAAGTAGCCATGTAAGCTATTCAGTCAGAGTCACTCCAGTTAGAAACTAAGAGATTTACTACCATCCCCTGGTCTTCAGTCCGCCTCTGTCCCACTTTGGACACAAACCTTGTTTCTGTGGTCACTGTGTTTTACAGTTAGGAAGTACCACACTGTTGAATCCACTCCAGATTAAATAAACCAAGCAACCATAGTTTTTGTGCTTTCTGACCGTGTGTCTGTTCTCCGTCCAGTCAATCCTGAAAGCAGTTGAAAATGTATTGTTTGTTTTAATTCATACATTTACTACTCTACTCCTACTTCCTCTGTTTCCTGGCTATAATCAGCTAAAAAGACTTTCGGCTGACCTTTCTGCAGTAGACAAAGCATCAAACACTCGGGGACATTTTATTCTCTGACATTGCATTTATAATTATCCTTATTGAGCTTTTTGCTTCTCCAAACGCCATGCACGACAGTCCATCGGCCTGGATACCCAGAGGTTATTGAAGCTGTTTTTGTGTGCCTCGTCTATAGGTGCAGATTACAGAGCGAACGAGTGAAGTTATGGAGCTCCGACGCAACCTGGCCCAGGCCTTGAGAGACAAGGAGCAACTACAGGAGGTCAAACTTTATTTCTTAATGTTGATTCAACCTTATGTTAAGGCTAACCAATAACACTGTATTACAAAATGATACGAAAAAATTTAATTGCAAATCCAACAGCAAAACACACTGATAATGAAATTTGGGGTTGGAGGGTTCTCTCCTCTTAAAATTGACAATTAATGCTATCTGTTGTTGTTGTTGTAACAGCAGGTTGGTGAACACCCACTCCCATAATTCCATGCTGATGATCACTATGTACTATTTACATCCAGCGTATTAGCTTTTATTCTTTTAGTTTTAGTTGGGTGTGTGAACTCTTTTCTGCAGCTTCCCCTTTCCTTCTCTTTTCTCCCCTCTAATTAATACACCTATACTTGCTGCTTCCACCCAGTGCTACAGTGCCATTAGACAGTGCAAATGCCACGCGACGTGTCTGTTTCACCTTCCCAACCCTGGTTTAAATGTTAAACCTGATAGCAGCGAGCTAATGAAGTCATCAAGAGAGGAGCTCACACGGGAGGGAGGGAGGCAAAAGAGGGAGAGGGCGAGCGCCTCCATCAGCAGAGGCAAAGCGGTGGGAGCCAGCGTCTGACACCCATTACAGTAATGAGTAGGGTACTAATGCTCTTGTTTCAGATATAATTGCAAAGGGCAGCAGCAATGCTGAGAAAAACTTAACTCCGAGCTCAAAGTGCTGGTGTGGTTCCACCGGTGATACCACGTCATTCCTGGGAGTCTGGAGCGGATACAGTAAAGCGCTCCCTCAGAGATATGTGTGAGAAATTATAGATTACGGCGTACGCAGCATAAATGCAAGATGGATGTTTTTCTTCCCCAGGAGCTGCGGCGTTACGTGTCCAGACAGAGGGAACAGGAGGCTGGGGTCCAGGGCGCCGAGGTCAGGCAGCCTATGGTGTTGCACTACCCCCTCCCCTACCCGCAAGACCCCTCCCCTCCACCACTGGTGCCACACAGGCCTGCTGAGCTGCAGTACGGAAATCCCTACTCCACCGACACCACACGAGGTGGGAGGAATTCACAATAACGTCCGTATTCTCTGTCCTTTTTGTTTCTGAGCTACCCGCTCATAACGCCGCCTGTAAAGCTTGAATTGGACCTGACACGTTCAGCCAAATCTCACCTTGAACTCACTCTCTCACCAAACCCAGCACGTACCATAAAGGTTTCATTCACTCAGATTCAACACCGAACAGAGAGTCTCTAATCTGAACCGCCGAGGCTGATCGGGGCCCAAATCTGTCTGTTTTACAATCAGTCAGATCTCGTCGGGCTCAGACGGCTATTTTCATTCTGTCACCATAACAACAGTTCATCTTACCGTCCTAGACCGAGCCGATGGCGCGCTGTCTCCTGAGCAGATGACCCGTCCTCCCCCCGAGGCCCCTCCATGTGCTCCTCCCTGCGCGCCCCCCATCACACCCCCTAGCCCCGGCCCAGGGGCAGCAGGGTGGGACGGCGAGGTGGTCTGCATCCAGCCGTCTCGCAGCATGACTCCCCCTGACGGCCTGGAGCACCCCCCGGAGGAGCCACGTAATGTGAGCGCCGCAGACACACTGAATCCACGAGCTTCTGTCTACTTACAGATGATGAATGCATGAATAAAATTGTTCTGACGTGCTTTTCTTTCCTCTATGAAGCCCTATAAAATGGATCCCAGCGTGAGTTTGATGAGGATATTGCTTCATATTTTGGAGCGATTTGTATGTGTGACACATTAACGGTGATCCCAGCCTTTTACTTTTACAGCCCGGCTCCGTGTTTTCAGCAGCCAATGAATTCCTGTCACGATGACTGCTTGTCTCAGCGCTCTCCCTGTCTCTGGAGTGCTCTTCCTCACCGAATACAGGGAACTGCAGCTTGCCCTTAAGAGACAAAGCATTGAACTCATTTGCATAAAGCTCTAATTAACGTCACTCCTTCAGTGCTTCGGAGAGACGGCGATAAGGAGGACTGGGAGAGGCGCAGTTTGGTGGAAGTTTTACATGAGCACAGATCTCACGTCACTTAGTGTCTGCTGGATTATACCGTGTGTTTGGTTGTTTGGTTGAGCCTGTTTTCTAAATCAAACGCAGCCAATACACCGATCGTTTCTGCTACGGTTTCATCACCAGTGTGTGCGTGTACGTCATCTTTATGAGGCGTGTGTCTTTGCGTTGTGTCACAGGTGGGTGACGGGGCTCAGCCATCCTGCGACCATCAATCCAGTAGACACGCCGACGCCAGGAGCAGCTTCTGCTTCGACTCCAGGTAGGACACGGAGGCGCCCGCACTTTTTCTAAAATGGTCTCACTAATAAGAGGCATAAATTGGGACATTCACAAAAATTTATAGAATTACCAGCGTCACAGGGGAGTAAAAGACATAGTATGGGTACATTTATACACCACAGATCCAAGGAGGACTAAAAATACACAATAATACATGGTTCTGTGTACCTCAGTGGTTCATTTTCATCGACCTGCCTACTTAATTATGTCATGAACTGTGATAAATATCTACATTTAGAGATCTGTGCAAAGGTAAAAAAAAGCGTTCTAGCATAGCATTCAGAAGACGTTAGTGTACGCTCACTGCGTTACCTGAGCCAAACCCACCTTTTTCCCCCGCAGTAACGACGTCCACAAACGCTGTCCGTTGTGCGAGGTGATCTTCCCGCCACACTTCGAACAGCGGAGTTTCGAGCAGCACGTGGAAAGCCACTGGAAGGTTTGTCCCGTCTGCTCCGAGCAGTTCCCCCTCAACTGCCAACAGCAACTCTTCGAGAGGCACGTGCTCACACACTTCGACGGCCACGTGCTCAACTTCGACCAGATCGATTAGGAGAGGAGCGAGGCTTGGCAGAGTGCAAACGTAGAATCCTGAGACGTGGAAAAATGTGTTGTCAGCCATGGGGTTCATTTTGATCACGGTTGGATGAAGTCGTCCTGGTAATATACAATCATTAGCACTTTTAAGGAAGAATAGAGAGAATGTAGTCAATCAGAGGGAGCAGTGTTGGTGTTATGATGGCTATGTAGTTTTTTTGTTAAACCACTTAAGCCCGGAGCTCATTCTGTCAGCCAGCGTCGCTCAGCATAATTACATGCTTTTCTTCAGGAGACCCGCGGTAAGAAATCTGGAACTTTCTCAGTGACGATCGGTCAGTATGTCTTGAATTTGCAGGCGAAAACTGAGACTGAAAGCAGGAGTGAAAATAGAAAAAAAACACATTTGTGACTTCACACCTAGTAAGGCACCAAAAAAAAAAAAATCAATTTCTCTTTTGTGCTTTTACAACAATTTCTGAGCAAATCTTACCTTTATTGGTGAAGTTATACCCGCTTGACCCAAAGTGAAACACAAGGATGTGATTGGTCACAATGTAGTCCCTCTTTAGAATGTGGCCTTGTAAGTCTAGACTACGTAAACCTACTGCTAACCATGACTATAACCCTAAACATGTATAAGCTGTCAGTAATTATGGCTTCTCTTTCATTTGGATGGTTCTACCGTCTTCTATATCGTCTACAGACTAAAATTAAATCCATTAGCATTTTTTGAAAATACAACAACATAATGAATTAAAATACATTTTAATAATCATTTAAAAATAGCGTCCCTTGTGGGATAAAAATTAGCTTCTGGGTAAGGCGTGCTTGCTAAGTTGCTAAATGCTTCAGAGTTAACGAGGGACTTCCGTGGGGTAAGGACAGTAACTATCCTCCAAATACCCTGAAGGGACACTTTTTGTACAGTTTGATAAATGGCCTTTATTTGAACCAGGAAGTCCCCTGAATCATCCAGTGTTTATCATTTTTTCTGTTTATTACTTTGTAAGAGTCGTTTATATTTTAGGTCCGATCAAAATATCGAATGATAATCTGGGGGCTGAATCCGCCTGGGCTGAGTTGGTTTAACGGTGGAAGGGAACAGGAAGATTGTGGATCAGTGCTGGGCTGCCATGGCTCTACTTTTACTTTTGTATAATCTTAATGCTCATCTTTCTGCTTCAGGGGGACGAAAACATTGGTCGTGCATGCATAAATACTGCGTTCAGCTGCTCAAACGACAAGAACTGTACGGAATATTCCTTTACAGGAATCAGAAATCTCTTTGATTTCCTGAATCCACGGTGAGAAAGAGGCGAACGCAGAATGTGTGTGAAAGGGAACGTGTGACATTCGTGTTTCGAAGATTTGGGGCATTTTTTTTTTTTTTTTTGTACTTGAATGGGAATTGAACAATGCGAACAAAGATGGTTCAAACGTAAACAGCACTACATTTTCATCTATCTGCACTAAACAAGGCTTTATTCTGAATGTACTGTACATATAAACAAGACGTATATGATGCGGAGAGATCCACGAGTCCCTGATCCCACACCCTCAGTGTTACGTCCCTCATGTTTTAGCAATGAAAGAACGATGGACCAATGATGTTTTACTTCCTGGTTGTGCACTTTGTGGGTAAGAAGCCGGACGGGCGAAAAGACTACAGGACACTTTTATTGTTCAGTACTTCTTCCATGTTTTAAAGTTACTGTGAAAATACATTGGTTCAAGTCAGCTCTGTGTGTGAATGGCATTTATATAGACTGTACTTATGTGTGTGTGTGTGTGTGTGTGTGTGTCCATACATCCTTTTGCTCGTTTTCCTGTCATTTGAAGGTGTATTAAGGCTTTAAAAATTGCACATGCCCGGTAATGTGTGTGTGTGTATGTGTGTGTGTGTGTGTGTGTATGTGTGTCATGTCTCAGATTCAGCATTTGTCATGTGAGAATGTGAGGACGGTGGTTTAGCGTCTTACTGCAGAGATCTTTATGAATAAAGTGAGCTCGTCTAAAGGTCTGTGACCTCCTTCATTTGGGTTTAAGGATGATGACATATTCAAGAGGCGAGATTTTCACAAACAAAATGTTGCAATCTTAGTGTTTAATAATGACAATTATAGTAAAGTAAAGTAAAACTGGAAAAACAGCAAGAAAAATCCACTCTGATCATACTGAGCTTTTCACTTTATTTTTGTTTGTTTTTTCTGAGGTTTTGTGTTTACATTTCGGAAGCAGCTTCTCTTCATATAGAGAGACAGTTTGACGTCATTCACAAGTCACTCTGCTCAGGACCTGTCGTCCCCCCATACAAAAAGGAAACATTGGTCTCCACGTTACATACGAAAATATAATTTAAAAGCACTTGACAACAGACAAAACGTTACAATACATTCACTGTACACTGTATACTGAAATCCCTCCCTCATCTCCTCCCTCTGCACACACGCTCCACTCCTCCGCTCCTGTTTGTGTAATACTGCAAGTGGCCCTGTGTAAGGCTGTAGCTGAACTATTGCCATGGCGACAGAGGTCTCCGTGGAGCAGGGATGGTTTTACGAGTGTTTGACAGACCTCAGGTCGGAGACTCTCCATCTACGTCTCCGTCTGTCTCTGCTCTCGTCCCACAAACGAAGCTTTTCTATCACATGTAAGCCATTATCTCAGGGTTACTCTCAGGTTACTGAAACAGACACCGAGATTTTACAGATCTAC
>OMNV01026246.1:0-24664 GCA_900303265.1 Brotula barbata | reverse complement strand
TCATGTCATCATATTTCATGTTATCATATACATGTTATCATATATCATGTTATAATATATCATGTTATCATAGTTTATGTTATCATATTTCATGTCATCATATTTCATGTTATCATATACATGTTATCATATACATGTTATCATATATCATGTTATCATATATCATGTTATCAAATATCAAGTTATCATATATCATGTTATAATATATCATGTTATCATAGTTTATGTTATTATATTTCATGTCATCATATTTCATGTTATCATATACATGTTATCATATATCAAGTTATCATATATCATGTTATCATATTTCATGTTATCATAGTTCATGTTATCATATATCATGTTATCATATATCAAGTTATCATATATCATGTTATAATATATCATGTTATCATAGTTTATGTTATCATATTTCATGTCATCATATTTCATGTTATCATATACATGTTATCATATATCAAGTTATCATATATCATGTTATCATATTTCATGTTATCATAGTTCATGTTATCATATATCATTTTATCGAATATCATGTTAGCAAATATAATGTTATCATATTTCATGTTATCATATATGATGTAATCAAATACATGTTGTCTTATACACGTTATCTTGCCGGTCAGCTAGCCTGCTTTATATATACGATATATATATTTGTGTGTATATATCCAGTACTGGTCTAAAGTCTTGGTCCCCCATTAGATTTGTTGTTTTATCAGTGCTATCTATCGCTTTATTACATCAGGAAATGTGTGTTCCGTATTAAAAATCAGTAAAGAACAGCTTCTACAGGTTAAAGGGTCCAGGATTTAGTGGGACCCCCCTTTGAACCAGGCTCTCTTCAACCTAAATGGAATGGAGCCCTAATTAATGTCATTGATAAAACCTGGATTTGTCCTACTTTCATTACTATATACTGTATACAGTAGTATATATATATATATATATATATATATACTACTGTATACATATGGTATATATATATAGATATAGATATAGAACAGTATATATGTATATATATCTATATATAGATATAGATATATATCTTTCGACTGGATAGAGATGACATCAGATCCGCATCCTGACTCTGGTTTTCCTTTTATTTGTCTTGTATTGTAAGTTTAGGTCGGCTTGGCATTTCCATTAGCATGGCACAAGCTTTTCTCACTCGCCCCTCTCTCACTCACTCATCATGCAGATATTCCTCAGTCTACCATCCGGCATTAAATGACAGCTGCCAAATATATCACATTTAGATTTTTCATTAAAAAGTTCCAGCCTTGTTGAGTACAGAGTTCAGTCACTGTAACTCAGATGTCATAAATTCACAGAATAGAACCTGGAAAAGTACGGTCGGTGCTGCAATGCTGGGACACAAATCATAACCGCTTTTGTGACAATGTGCTGCGATCTGTGTGTAACAGAGGAATCATCTGTGTCTTCAGTGCCTCCCTTCCTTCTCTTCTCTCCGCTGTTGAAATCCGGCTCCGTTTCCTCTCCTGCAGCGATGATTCGTCCCCTCTTTCTCTATTTGAACGAATGTTTTGGAGGTCATACAGTACATAAGGGATGTACACACACAGAGGGCATGAATACTGTTTTTCTGTCTTTTGTATGTTTAGCAAATACACAGACGAACTATCTCAATAATTTCCCACATAATTGCTGCATTTCACCATTAAAGTGTTTAACACTGAATGTCAAATCTCAGTTGTTTTTGTGTCTCACGACTTACTGGACCGCTGCGATGGCGTTGTACTCCTGTCTGAGTGCTCACCTTATCTCTGCAGCCCAATCTGAGTTCCCTGATTGTGTTTATTATTGCTTCTGGATATTTTGTCCATTTTTTCTGATCTACACTTGTTTAAACTCTTTCTATGCTTTCCTTTTGTTCTTTGCTATTTCCATTCTTATGCAGGGTGCGTCTCCTCTGACCATCCGGTCTCAATTGCCCCCCTCCCCCCATGCAGCCCGTACGTGTGTGTGTGTGTGTGTGTGTTAATTCCTCTGCAGGACCCCTCTTCCACTTCAGGATGCTTCGGTCACTCCGTGCTGGTCGTGGGCCAAACTGTGACTCATTGCTTCTGTCTGGTGGAGTTAGACGGAGGCCGTTTCCTGCTGATATGTTGCTGAGCGTGTGCTATATGTAGGTTAAGCAGATAAAGGAACAGGATATATATATCAGATGTTTTCCTGTCACATACTAATAAACGGACACATGGGGATTCCCAGTTGATCACTTACCGCCCCAGGAACCCATCGAGTCTTAAATTTCACGGTGTATGGGATCATTGGTGCGCTCCGTGTGTCTAGGACGGAGGTGTTAGTCACATGGTCTGAGAGACGGAAGGACAGACAGTAAAGAAGACAAATCAACCGGATGCTGGTTTTATGAAATGATATCTGTCCCCTCGTGGATTTATTTTCCGACCTGAAATCAGTTTACCTCCCTACATCCATGATGACATCACCCAGCAGCAGGACAGCCATGGCTGAGACGTAATCGTACCAAGATGAATTTAAGCCAAGATAGAGGCCGATGATGTCTTCTGCAGACATTTGGGCAGTGCTGTGTTTGGCTCTCTGGTTCCTCTGCGCGTTGAAGGGTTCTGATCCCACTGCGTCGTCTAGAGGTGTTTCCACTCACTCAGTAGATATTTGGGACTGTAATGATCAGGCATGTTGGTCTAGGGCAGGGGTCTCAAACTCAACTTACCTGGGGGCCGCTGGAGGTCGAGTCTGGGTGAGGCCGGGCCGCATGAAGTACTCCACAAAAAAAGGGTTTCAAGTATTCCAAAAAATCCAATCTTGTCAAACTTTATAATAACAGCTCAGAACAATCGTGTTTTCTCTCAGGTGTTTATACCTTTCACGTTCATAAATAAAGTGATCTAGATTTTCTTCTGTTTGTTTACATCCTTCTGTTCTACCAAATCTCTCTGGATCCCGTTGACCTAACTGACCTAACACCTAACTGGTGTCCATGTTACTCCACTTGTCTTAATTCTTAACATCAAGTGCATTGTCTCATGATTTATATCGTTTAATTTCTTGCTCTTTTTGATTAAATTGTTCTTGGTAAATTCGTTTTCTTTTGCGATCGCACATATCTGTCCTTCTCTTGTAATAATAATCTGTAACTTCTTCTTGATAATATTCAGGTTCTAACCACCATTTGTCTTTTGTTCTTGCCGCCCATCTCATGTTATTTTCTATCCATGTCATTCTTTTCTCTTTCCTGTTACATCACTCTGCTGTCTTCATGAGGTCACGGATTACTCTTGTTGCTCCGCCCACTTCCCAAGTCCTCTGTACCTGCACTGGGCGACAGGATATATTGTCCTTCCACTTGGTGTCACATCGGAATCACGTTTCAACCAAGTGACTAACGTTGCTAATTCGCGTTGGCTAACTTGTGCACAAACACAACCGAAAGCTGTCACGAGCCTGAACTACGGCAGGCCGTAAGTAATAAAAAAAGATAAAACGCCCAGGGTGACGACTCGCGCAACAACTCGGCAAAAAGGTGTGTGTGAGAAAAACGCGTGGGCCAACTAACACTAAACTTTGATGTCAAGTGGGGGACCACAAAGTACCGTCCCGCGAGTTTGAGACCCCTGGTCTAGGGGTTTGGTTCTCACTTTGGGTGCCGGACGTCTTGGGGTCAATCCTGAGTGAGCCCAGTGAGTCATTTTTGGGCGGCACGGTGGTTTAGTGGTTAGCACTGTGGTTTCGAATCTCTCCACACCGTTCTGTGTGGAGAGATTCTTGTTCTTCCTGTGCCTGCGTGGGTTTCCTGCGTGGGTTTCCAACGGTTGTTCTTCATGCGCTGCATCAGGAGGAAGATCTGGAGTACGTCCCCGGGCGCTGTTGTGTGTGTGTGTGTGTGTGTGTGTGTGTGTGTGTGTGTGTGTTCGTAAGTGTGTTCTGCCCATCGCTCCTCATTGTGGATGGGTTTGGAATCTTTTTTCGTTCTTACTCCCACAGAAAAAGGCATCAACTTGTCCGTTTGAAAACCAGTTTGACGTCTCTGCGTCAACTCCCACGCGTTGTCTCATACTTCCCCAGAATCTCAACTTCAAGTTCCAGCAACAAAAACATGTGTTTTCCACATCTGAAGGGATTGTCTGAGAACATGCGTGTGAGTGTGTGTGTGCCTGTGCGGCAGAATGGACTGATTGGTTCTGCGATTGTGACAAGGTACTACAACCGCTGACGTGTAAAAAGTACAAACCTGTTACTTGCTGTCCCGTGCTGTGGAAGTATGCATAGACGTTAAGATGTTTCCATGCGTGAATGAATTGATTTACAATCGCACAATCAGCTCGAGGAATCTAACTCTGATAAGCGTCTTCTTCAGTTCTGATGTACTGCCCTAATCCCAGTAGGAGTAGCCGTAGCCGTGGCGTCCGCGTGGAACGCGTGGAGGATGGAGGTGACCGGGCAGCTGTCTTCACGTCTGGAGAACATTGGGATTTGGTTGTTTTGACATTTTGGAGTCTCTGTCGCTTGGGGTCAGGGAGGATGTTAGTGCACTTGTGAGGGGATGAAGGGGTGAGACTGCTGCACCCCACCCACCTCGCCCAGTCTATCCAAGCCGGGGTGACCTCTAAACCAAACTATCAGAATGTACCAAGCAGCCATGGGGGAGCTATTGTTCTTCAAAGTAGGTCAAAGCCCGCGGCCTTCAAAATCAATTTGGATTCATGGGAGAGCGCCGAGACGCAGGCGGCAAAGCGGATCCCACTTGTTGATCTATACGGGACGAATGGTAACAATATGTACGTCCGCGTTTCCTCTCCTCCTTCTGTCTGTTTCTCATCTTCAGTTCACAAAACACATTTTTTTTTTCCAGTCCTGGTCTCCCTCTCATCCTCCTCCTTATCGTTCCTTCTCCTTCTTCTCCTCCCCTTCCTCCTTACCCCATCGCTCCCCCCCCTCCTCCTCCTCTTTTGTATAGTGTAATTAGTCATGTGGAACATATGGAGCATCATATTACATAACCCAACAGCAGCTGCACTCAGCCTTGATCCAAGATAATGCAAATCAGGGGCCACATTTCTATGAGACTCAACATCTGAGGCACTTAGTTGTGTCATAGCAAACCTCGCGTTCTTTGTCTCTTCCAGGACAATCAGATCCTGATGCTGTCGTTTCCTTCACTAGAAACAATGAAACAGTTCAGAGCCGGGCCTGTTTTATCCTGCTGCTTCATTGTCCAGGAAGCTGCTTTGAAACGTAGCTTTTCAAGCTACAACCGGCTCAACATTCAAAGTAGTTCAGTTGCAGCCGAGCTGCTTTTACGAAAGAAGTTAACCATGAGTACAAACTCTGAAAATGTGCAAGTCTGCAGCAAAACAAAAAATGATCAATTTTGTCACAAACAATTAAAAATCGTCTTGACAGAGGGGGGAAAACGACTAATGTGTTTATATGGACTACATTTCCCATAAGGCCAAGCAATGAGACCAGGAAGACTGATGGTGGCTGGGATCACTGACAAACGTGTGTTTTCAGCAGACGGGCCAAACTAAGGTCAGGTACAGGTACAGGTACTGTATGTTAGCTCCACGTATACTGACGCATGCTGTTAGAGTGAGACCGAGTCGCCCCCAGCATGTTTAAGAGTTTCTATGTCTCCTGATTCACTCATAAGTGTTCTTCCCCCTCACATGACAAGTGTTTTGTCAAGCTATTAGCTTGGAAGCTGCAGCCTAACAACTTTAAAATGCTAATTTTTGCATTTTTTTTCAGTTTTCTCTCTTCTCCTTGTTCTTGTTCAGTCAAACTGGGTACTCCTACTTGGATTCATGTTCCTAACGTTACATTACATGTCACTGTATGTCAACGCTGTGACATGAAAACTGAAGGTCAGTGAATTATTATTATATTATTATTTAAATCACAAGTAGTTTGTCATTTGAAAAGTTGCCAAACCATCTGTGACCATGTGTTTGAATCAAAAAAATTTTTAAGCTGTCTCTAAATTCTAATCTGTCTTGATCTCTAAACATTTTTTTTAATTTGACTTTTAATGTTAAGTGTGATATATCGTATCAAAAACGGTTGATCTTGAACTGCAACACTTTGGGCTTGAGGAGGAAATGCACAGTCAAATACTTTGTATGCTTTGCCAAGCTTGAACCAAACTGTTAAACTGTTATCCTGTGAGAGTGTGTGTGTGTGCGTGTGTCTGTGCATGTGTGTATGTGCTTCTGTGAGAAACAATGCTTGGGCTTAACACTCCCATGCCTGGTATTTACTGCAGGATCTCCAAATAGGCGGCGAAGCAGGAGCTGCCATCTCCCAGCCCAAACATTTGGTTACGAACAGCAGAAAGACCGGCCCGACTCGAATTAGCTCTCTCACCTCTTTGTCTCTCCCTCAGCTAAAGCCATAATCATAGACTATTGGGTTCATTAGCCGTGTATTATTCTAAGGACTGCCTTAATCCGGGTGCCTGTTTCCTGTCTTAAGGCACCATATGGGACTGGGACTAGAATCTAACAGCATAATGGCACGTCCAATGACCGAGCTAAACACACGTTCAACTCAGGTATTACGCAACATTCTGAGGTCTGCTGAAGAAGTCACATTTTTTAAATTGGTTTCCATCTTTGTTGTGATGTATAGAAACCAGTCAGACTAAGACTTTGACATCATAATTCATTATGTTGAAACCGGCGTCCACAAATTACAGTCGAATCAAAAAGTTGAATCTCAGCAGAGATAAGATGCTTTGCAGAAGCGACTGCATCGAAAATGTGACCACAATGTTTGAAACATGACAACAACATGCCTCAAACATACAATGATACTCATACAGTGCATAATGTACTTTGAAGTCAAGGCTCAAAGTCCGGCAGGACAGGGAGCTCTGTAAGACACGAAGACGTCTCCAGGTGACCTAACGCATGGTACGATATGATATGATATTGTAACAACTGACCTGACGTTACAATAACATAACAATCTGTTCTGGATTTGATCTTCCTGTGTTTGTTGCCTTTAAGTCTTTTAGATCTTTACATATTTGTTTGGTCTCCTTCTTAGTTTCAGTCTGCTCAGGTTGGGGAGTCAGGCGATCTGTGTCCGGGGTCCCGTCTGCTCAGGTATGTTGACGGGTGTCCCCTCCGATGCGCCACCGTTAGCTAGCTGCTAATTTTAATCTGCATTTCCTGGGCGACTCCTATTTCTATTCTACAGTCCAGCAGACTAAAACCATGAAAACAAATTATATACGTGTGTTAACAAGACCCATCAGCTTTAATGCCATGTTAAAGGAAAATAGCGCTCTAAATGTGTTACTGCCATCTTTACTGGCATTACTGTGAAACGTGGCTCCTCTGCCTCTTTCATTGATTAGAATTGAAAGATGTGTGATAATCAATATGTCCAGCATCTGTAGGGATTGACACAGCCAGATCAACTGCAGCCAGCTTATTTAGTGCCTCTTCAAAAAAAATCTATATCCTGATGATGATTCCCACGGTTAGAGATAATTAAACTTAGGAATGTTCTGAATCAGAATATTCTTCTTTTTTCATGCGGTGCGTGAATGAATACCAATTCATTTACTTCTGATTTGCTGATGTTTGACGTCTGTACATTTACATGCGCTCAAGAGTTTTTGGGGTTTTACATAAAGGCAAAGATGCTCCGAATCTGTTGGATTCTGTTGCTACTCCTGCTGTGGCAAATTTGAACAAAGACAATTTATAAAAACTGAATTAGTTTAACTTTTTTTAATTTGCTGGAAGGACTGAAAGCTAACCGAACCATCCAAAAAGATTTAGGGCCCTATTTAAGCGATCTGTGGCGCAAGACCTGGTGCAAGCCTGCGCCCTGCGCTTTCGGGTGTGGCCAAGTCCATTTTGATATTTAAACGGTGCGTAATCTTGTATTCAAAGTGAGGTGCAGGGCCGAAGGGCTGCATTTAGGTTCGTAATTGGTCACGGATGTGTTTTGGGCCGGCTTGAAGTAGAACTAGTAGAGGGCTATCACTTTCATTTTGAGGCGGCACGGTGGGATAGTGGTTAGCGCATTGGGTTTGAGTCCAAGGGTCGACCTCCACCCCTATGTGGCGTTTGCATGTTCTCCCCGTGTCTGCTTGGGTTTCCACCGCTCACTCCTGACATCGCCCTTGACCAAGGCAAGGTGGGAGATCTGTAGTTGGTCCCTGGGTTGCTGCTGTGGCACCTGGTGCAATTGGATGGCGCTGCATCTAACTGTGTATCAATCAGGCAGTAACCTGTTCATCTGTTCTGTTTCTGTCAGAGAGGCTACAGTGTGACAGACTGAGTTTAATTAAGAACACTGAGGACCTGTTCCTGTGTTTAGGAATGAAAAAATGGAATCCATGTTGTAAAAGAATAATGTCACGTTCGTTTTACCTTCTTTTAAGGCCAACCGCAGCTTTGGTCAAACCAAAGATGAGCCAAAAGGAGACCCCCATCTCCAGACTTCCGCTGAGGCCCCCACCCTGCCTGAACATAAGATTAGTGCATATGTGGGGATAATCCACATGGATGTGTCACCTTGAAAGTCGAGAGCAAACAATGGAAAACTTACAGGGGATGATCTACTGGGTAATTACTTACAATCCATACCCACTGTCCACCAACACACACACACACACACACACACATAAAGCAGTGAGTCATATTGCTAATCCCTCGGGACGGGTTCGGCAACCCATCTGGGGCAGATGGGCGAGGGTGGCGCGCGTTCTGCATTAGCCCACGGCCCACTGGTTGCCCCGCCACGACCTTCCTGCTTTTGATCCTATTAGCAGGTGAATGAGGAGATGGACATCAGACTGACAGTCCACGACTGGCCTCTGCTAGGCCACCTGACCCGAATATTCATTAGCCCACACATATGCTGCTCCCAAAAACATATTGCATAGTCCACAGAGCTCCAATTAACGCCTTTCAACTTCTCCAATACGTCTAGGACTGATGGATGGATACAAGACGATGAAAATGCACAATTTAACATGGGGGGTGGGGTTAAAGCAAACAAACAGAACAAAGTCAAAGCCCACAACACACTACAGATATAATAAATATTATGTCCAGAGTGTTTGCTCAGCTATATTTCTTCTAATTGATGATGTAATGGTTAATACAGTATATTGTCATTGAGTGATGATTGGTAGAATGAACCCATCCTTTGAAAGGTTCATTATAAACACATACATATCTGTTTTTGCACTTGGAGCCTTACTGATGAAGCATTCACAGATATTTTTAGGTGAAAATGAGTGAAATGCTTCATATTTACTAAAGGGGACCACGGCAGGTTTGGTGGCTGCCAAATGAAAGAGAGGCGTCACCACCATCAACTGTGTGTTTGAGTTTATGTCATTTATGTAGTTGGGGTGTTCCTTACGTATGAACTCAAAACTGTAACAATTTTTAGTGCAGATTGATCAAAGTGAAGCTATCACAGCAGCAATATTACAGAAAAATCAATGAATGTACTTTTTATGCATCCTTCGTAATCTACCACTTGTTAATTAGATGGATGGATGGATGGATGGATGGATAGATAGATGGATGGATAGATAGATGGATGGATGATGGATGGATGGATGCATGCATGGAAGATGGATAGATGGATGGACGGATGATGGATGGATGGATGGATGGATGGATGGATGATGGATGGATGATGGATGTATGGATGGATGGATGATGGATGGATGATGGATGGATGGATGATTGATGATGGATGGATGGATGGATGGATGGATGATTGATGATGGATGGATGATGGATGATGGATGGATGGATGGATGATGGATGTATGATGGATGATGGATGCATGGATGCATGGATGATGGATGGATGGATGGATGATGGATGGATGGATGGATGGATAGATGGAGTAAGTTGAGTCCAGACATACGTTCCTCAATAGATTGATTCTTCTTCTTGGGACAAGGACACGATTGAGCTCCTGGGCCAAATCCAGCTATGACTGCAGCTCGACTGCAACGCTGCTTGGAAACCTATTGAGTGCAGTGTAAACTATGAGCGATGATGATGATCTGATCTGACGATCTGTTTCAAAGTACTTTCCCTAACACCCGTTGTGTTTACATGCACTTAAAAAAAAACAAATTACACTGATTAACGCAATAAACCCGATTATTCATACGATATGTACTGTGTAGGCATTAATGTGATCCTGTGTCGTGGGACACATCACGTAGACTCATTCATTCTGTGTGTAGACAACTTGATCAAAGTTAAATCTGTCACCCAAAAGTTCCACCCAGGTGTGCAGGTTTACATTATATTGCACAAAATCCATTTTAATACATTTCCATGCATAGAATCTGCACGGAAATCTGTACTTTAATACTGCAAAAGACCGCTTTAAATATAAATACAACACAGAACACATGTACAATCACGACGCAACAAAAGCAGAGAGGCTGCAACGAAGAATGCTACATGCGTGCAACCAATCCATCAAACGCACCATGAACGCAAAGCAAACGTGCAGCAACTGTACAGTGAGTCCAAGAAACACAGAAAAAGCAAAACAAAGCAGTGCAGCGATGTGTGGCCTGAGTCTCTGTTCTGAGTGCAGACTGAGCTGAATGGTTCTCTGTGCTTCACTGCTGGTTATTGATGAGCCCCAGAGCAGGAAATTGCAATCCCTTGGGACAGGAAGTGTTAGCGATTAGTAAGTCCAAGGAATTGAGTCCCTAAAACTTCTGCGTTTGCAAAGTTTTTATTTTACCCCCATTTGACAGATGTTATCACTTCTATGGTAAAAATGTGATTAAGTTGTTTACCTGCACGGAATCACTGGGATCCTACTGTTCTCAGAGTATATACCACATCCACCTACAGAGGGGGAAAAGCTGCGCAAATGCAGTTTGAGACTTTAACATGCTTGAATAATTTGATTTGCAGTCCCGGTCTGTCTTTCGGAGTACCCTTACTTCCATTTTGAACACATGAATGTGTATGTGTTTAGTTTGACTCATGGCTTTAAGTGCAGTATAATCAGGTAAACGTACTGACTGATGCAGGGATTAACAAAAGATCCCCCGTCGGACCACCTGACAGTTTCCTCCAAAAAAAAATCAATGTGCCAAAATGGATGTGTGGTTCTTCTCTCAGGATTTCCAGTGGCTTCCTGAAACTGGCAAATGTTAAGAGCAAACCTCTCTCTCGCGCACACTCTCACACACACACACACACACACACACTGACTGTGATTACGGCCTGGGTTGAGATGAAAGGCAGCAGGACCAATCAGACATGAGTTAGGGGCACCATGGGAGGAAGTGGGAGCGCCAAAGGCATTCTGGCTGTTACTGTTGAAAACACAAGGCTCCCAGAAACAGAAAGAGAGCCTCGCAAAGATGGACGAAGAACGAGTGCGGTGGAAAATGTTATTGTGTCTCCCACAACAATGAGCCTCCACACCAAAGTGACTCATTACCACCGCCAAGGAGATTTGTGTTCCTCTGTCTGTTCACGGTATGCAGGATGCTCAAAATGATTTCATCAACTCCACCGAAACGTTCGGGTTGGACGCGATCTCCATTTTGACTTCTTGGCCTGTAACCTTTGAGCCCTAAGTGGTAATCAGAATGAGTTTCCTGGGTCTGTTCCCTTTACACGGGCCACATCCATTTAAAATGTATGTATGATTCCATGATTGTGGTGATCAGCTGTAATTCCAGTTGGGGTGAAGTACAAAATCACCATAAAGTCTTGTACGTGGTCCGGTGGTAGCGTTTCATCCAGACCGAGTGTCCAAAAACAAAGGAGATCTTTAAAATGTTGTTATGCTTCAAATGCAAATTGCCAGTGTTTACATTTTAACATGTTATGTCAATGAGGAAGGTTTTCTATTTACACTCTGCAATACGAAGAAAAGTAAACATGGTGCCAACAACATTTAGGAGGTCTTGGAGCATTGATAATCATTACACTGTACCCTCTAATCTCTTTCTCACAAACCACAGAGCGCAACCAAACGCATGACCAATGATGAGATAAGAAAATACTCTTAGTATTTGAATTTGAGTATTTGTCCGTATTACAGGTAAAATGTGATTAAGTCATACACACTGTCAAAATCACAGATTGCCATTGCATAATATCAGTATGAGGTCTCCATACTTTGACCTTTACGTGCCTGAATCACTTGGAGTCATGGTCAGTCCCCAGCATAAGCAGACTTGGATTTGTGTAAAAGTCCTCCAGTCCTTCAGTGCTGATGGATCATTTGTAGAGTTGTCTGCAAATCCTTGTCTGTGTCAATCGGAATCATTTCTATTATTTCTTTAAACTATGAGGGTCGTTAGCCCTCAGCATGTTTATGCTGTGCAGAGAAGTCCAAAGATTGGCCATGCGGCACACGGGGATGAACTGAGCGTGGTCACTGGTGGTACGAAGGCCTTCTCTCTGAACAGGCTGTCTGCATCAGAGAGAGAGAGAGAGAGAGGGAGACAGAGAGGGAAAGAGAGAGATTTTAAACATGTGCGGTTGTCACCCACAGCCACCACACACACATCATTCCGTGCACAAATGACTCAGTGATATGGATTTCTGTAGGCTGATTATTTTATGACAGAGTGCTGCCAACCACCTCGATGTTAGCCCTAAAAACACTTTAACCTGATAACAGTGTATGTCTCTGCCTGGGGGTAGAAACCCCCTTCAGTTCGTTGCTCCATTCCCTATTCGTTTGTCATGTATACGGTGAGCATTAACGTGTGGTGATATACAGGGGCCCTGGCATCTGTAGATAAAAAGAAAAATTAGCCCAACGACAACATCAAAGGCAGAAGACTATGGTCCGATCACTTTGGGTCATTTGGCTTGGCCTTCGTTTTAATGGAAAAAAATAACATTGGACGGTGGTTTTCACAATAACCCCAAAAAAACTTCAATAATCCCAAAACACCCAAATAACTCCAAAAATTTCAATCACCCCAAAACACCCCAGTAACCCCAAAAAACTTCAATAACCCTAAAACACCCAAATAACCCCAAAAAACTCCAATAATCCCAAAACACCCCAATGACCCCCCAAAAAAACTTCAATAATGCCAAAACACTCCGGTCACCCCCCCAAAAAACTCCAATAACCCCAAAACACTTTTCATTCTGAATGTAATTCTCTTTTGACTCGTGGACTGTGAAGTGGGTTGGTGTTTGCTGTTTGCTGTTCAGGACTCATGTGCCTGCTCCCATATTAATAATAAAATGAATAACAATAACAATGATCACAATTATTCTTACTCTTGTTTTGCAGCTGTTATAATAATATGAATAAATTGATTAACAAATCCATTATTGTTTATTGATTGTGTTTATTATGTTTCCATAGCGATAGTCACAGTGAAGAAATGAACAGTGTTTGTTCTTATTGTTCTTGCTCTCTGTCTCTGTTTTGTTTTTACAATACAAATACACCATAAGGTTTGGAATACAGGACAAATCAATTGACAGTCCAGCAGCTTTTGTTTCTGTCCAGACATTAGATGTCCTCGTCTCCATGATGTGCGCAATCATTGATAAATCAATAAAGATGTTGCTTAGAGCTCATATTATGATAATTCTGACGAGGAACTAAGCAGCAGAGCATGTACAGTCGATGAGCGAGCAGCTGCTGGGATCAATGAGGAGGGTCAGACTGAGAGGGTCGTCCTGGGATACACACACACACACACACACACAGAGAGATACTGACTTTGGACTTGACACGCTTTCCTGTCTTTGTGTGCTGCTCTTCGTGTTTTAGATGAAATCAGCGTCTTCTGTTGGTGAGGAACATGTGGGCATGTAAACATTACCGACTAATTCCGTTAGTCTGATCCGTCCTGCCATGAAAGGAGAATAAATCATGTTCATGCATGCAGTCGTTAGGATTGATCCTTTTTTTAATATACATCACCCACAGTTTCAGCGGAGAAACAAGGCAAGTGAGAAAATGCATGTGGAAAATCTTATGCTAATTAAATGTCAATGTAGCATAATATACTTGAATAAATTGATTAATAATTTTATGATCCGACACAACACTTTTCATTTTTTTTATTTGAGACGGACATTCCGGTCAGGCTGTGATTATTTGAAAATCATCGTGTCCACGCCGTGGCTGCGCTGCAATCCAAGCACACACTATTGATCCTGTTCCTAAGCGATATAAGTCATGGCCACACATTACTTTTATGAATGCAGATTGACAGCTCTTCTCTGAGTGAGCTGCTAAGTTTTTTTGGACCAAACTACTCGGCCAAGGAAAAATATGTGCACCAAATATTCTTGTTTATTTCTGGAGCTGCCTCACAACTTCTGACCAGCTGGTAGCTTCTGGAAAGCTTTTTGGCTAACATTGCTGATCAGCTGTTAGCTCCACCAGAAAAACACCATCTGCTGGTCAGTTTTGTCTTGTTGCTCCTGTCCCCGTTGTTTTATTCACATTAGAGGATGGAATCCATGTGCTTGAGGAGAGACAGTGTAGCGAGGTTAGCCAGCCGTTAGCCGCAGTGGATTCCGCAGGCTTAGCTGGTTTGGAAGCTAATAATGTAGCACTAGCTAGCCCATCCCCATCCCCTGGAGGGTTTGTTACGATCCTGAAGTGGCACAGTACACCAAAGGCTCTCTCTCCCCCGAGTGTCCTTAACATTTCCACTGTAAATCCTTTAGCAGCTAGTCCTGCTACCCAGCATGGTACCATTCGAGGAGAGGAAGTCTCTCCTTGAACAGTCTTTCCTGAGGTTTCCTCCTTCATGTTGAGGTCTTTTGAGGAGTTTTTCCTGGTCTTCTGAGAGAGCTTTGGGCTGGGTCAGGATCCGTTCTTATGTGTGGTCTGGAAAGCCCGTTGAGATATCGGATGTGATGTTGGATGACAAATAAATTTTACTTGACTTCTGAACCATGACAATCCTGATCCTGACTGACAATCTGACTGCTGGACAGGTAGATGGACGGGCTGAAGGTTTCAGGAAGAGGTTTCCACCTCTTTCCACCAACCTATTTGGGGAGGCTGAACCCTTGTGGTGAGCTGTAGACGTTAGAAACAGCTTCACTTCTCTCTCAAACTCTTTTCTCACTCACCTCTGTGAGGAGAATTGAAAGTGAAACTGTGTGCTTCTATTCCATTCACAACCCTGGAAATAAAAACACCCAGAGGACACAATTACACAATTCCTCCCCTCTCCTGTAGTGAAAGTTTGTTCTTTTTGCCCTGTTTATACAGTTGATTGCATTGAGATAGCAAAGACACAGACAGACCCCCACCCTTGTCACACACACACACACACACACGGCTACCCCCTCGCCTCTCTATGACACCATGGTTTCGCTCCAGCCTGTTGGCATTTGTAACTGATATAAACAAGTTTACCCTCCGATGGGGTCTCCGGTCTCGGACAGACTACTTTGGCAGAAGAATACTGAATGACATTACGATGTGGCGACTCTGCTGGGGAAGACAGTGACTGATGAGCAGCCTCCAAACCAAAAATGTTCTTGTCTTTATTCTCCAAAGCTGTTAATGTCCTGCAGAAATCAGAGGGATCCATTCACATAATCATGACAACATAATGGCTTCCAGACTGTGAGCCATACGTTTACCTGTAATCTCTGCTCCCACCAAGCCCGACTAATACATAGGTACACACAAACATACACACACACACACACACACATGGAGGGGAGGGTACATGCCAAAATTATTGTAGTAGTGGATCTGAAAACACTTAAGAGTTGAAAGGGAAGGATGAATGGGAACGGTAGAGGGGTCTGCCCCAGTAGAACACACACACACACACACACATACGCTGCCACACAAAGAGGGGGTAGGGGCGGTGAAAAAATAACAGCAGGGTCATTCCAGTGTGTGTGTGTGTGTGTGTGTGTGTGTGTTAGGTCAAGGGGAAAGCAGAGGGAGCCCACGGCCGAGGGCAATGAAACTTCATCCTGACCAAAATCAGCAGTTGGCAATGAGAAAGAGAAGAAACTCTTGTATGTGGGTGTTTTGTGTGTGTGTGTGCATGCTTCAAAGGTGATGTTTAAACCTCTGGAGGGGTGAGGAGGAAGGTTCTTGTTTAATGGTGGCTACTGAGAGACGTTTGTATGAGCTTCATTCATTCAGTCGTCGGTCTTATTTTTGTTGTAGTGCTACTTCTCCCTCTGAATCCTTCCTGAGCCACGTGGAGTCCTTAAAAACCAGTCCTGATGCATAGCTCCAGTGTCGTTTCCACAGAACAGAAACCTCCCAGGAGAGGGCGGGTTCAAGAGAGTGACGCATAAATGAAAGCCATGGGGCTGACGCAGATTAAGTTTTATCCAACAATCATTACAGATCGACTCTCAGAATAAGACCAGTTTGCTTCCTCCAACAGACCAGCCTGTTCAGGGGTCCTGTGCATGACAACTCTCCACCGTGTCTCCACCATGTCTCCACCATGTCTCCACCATGTCTCCACCTCTCCACGATTTGTTTGAGGTGAGGTGTGAAAATCAGTAAAAAGGCTACATTTCTCTCCTAAGTACTTTATCTTCTTCCTAACATTGTTAGTGGTCCACTGAGAGAAATGAAAATAAACTCTGGATTGTCAGTGGTAAAATGTGTTTTAAATAACAGGGCAATCACTCCTCTAAATCAGGATGTTCCACCCTGCAGTGCAGCCACAACACACAATCTTCCATACAACATACACGTCAAATCAAACAATCTCCAACTGAGAATCGAGCCTCCAAATCTCATCAAATCTGGGGCTTCCGACCACAGATCAGTGAGTTTGCGCCGCGGTCACTACTGGGCTCCGCTGTTGTTCGCCGTTTATTCAGAGATGTGCTGTGAATGTCACAGATCAAATCTGGTGTCTCCGTCTCTGCCATTCACACTGTGGCATGTTTCGCACCAATGAGCGCATCGCTACATCACCGGTGCCCCGTTCTGGGCGGAGACCAGCAGATGTCAGCCCTGCTTCAACTGAGCATCTGAACTTGTTTCTGCTGGACTCAGATCAACTCTGAAGAATCGGGCCGCCGCTCACTACGGCTCGGGACAGTTCAGCCCCATACTGGAAAAGGGCCAAAAGTTACATTACTGCTGGGAATGGAATTGTTGACTCTCACCCACACTCCACCAACCAGAGAGAACGTACAAAGTACACAGAGCATGAAAAGAGATCTACACATGCAGAAACTCTGTGATACACCCGTGGATGTAATAAGGATATTTCAGGGTTTGTTGTCAAATAACTGTGGAGGAAACCTCTCCTTTTCTTCCTCCACCCAACCACAGGTATTTCCAGCCCACCAAACGTCCCCGCGTTTAAACAATAAACAAGGTAATTCTATTTATCACCAAAAACACTCCACAATTCCTCTCTGCCTACATCACCATGGCATGTGTACTTTGGGAAATTGCCCCTCTCAGCTGAAAACTCTTCATGTGGCGAGATCAACAATGCAGCACAGCTTATCATCAAGAGACGGCTCTAAGTGTGTGTGTGTGTGTGTGTGTGTGTGTGTGTGGGATCAAATGCAAGTGAAAACAAGCTCAATGCAGATCAGCATGGCGATGAGCGTGATTCAGAAAATAATCCTCGAAGAACTGCGGCAAAATGTAACGCATCCCATCCCTCCCTGGTTACGTAGGCCACTTCGATTGTACCGCAATCCATCGTCTAACATCTTATGGTCGTGGAGTAAAAACATCAGGTGGGCAAACGGCCACCAAGCCAGTTGGTCTCACTTTTTGACGTTTTCAAACAAATAATAATCCTCCTGAGATTACCAACCAGGCATTTTAAAATGGAGGTTCGTTACAACAATGTCATGTGACGTAGGACTCCTTCATCATCAGGTAAAACCCAATTTATGTAAAATACATGTAAAAACCAGTCCAATGACTTTTACAACAAAATGTCATGGAAAATGGTGTTAAATTGTGATTGAAATGAATATAAATGGAAGAATGCTCATTCCGAATGACACCGTGAGTTTCCACGATGGTTCCTTGATTCATTCAGGCATGGAGCGTTGGAGAAGCTGCAACGAAATGTGAGCGATGCAACTGAAGGGAAACTCCCAATGACAGTCACTCCTGGGGACGGGACACCAAAAATGGAGAGGGTGGACGTGTGGACACCTCGGTGTTTGTCTCTGCCATCCTTTGTCCTCACCACTTCATCCGCTCATTATCATATATCTTTAGGTCACACTGCTTTGCATGTTGTAGATTTAAATAAATGTTTCTATTTAAGTCAGCTGGCATTTTGATCACTGGAGGTCTGCACTTAAAACGTAAGCTAGCTGGAATGGTGTGTGTGTGTGTGTGTGTGTATGTGTTGTGTGTGATTAGGGTTGTGGTTAAAAGCTCACTTCCCCTTATACCAACACCATTATTTTTAATGGATTTAATTTAAAGTCCACACTCAAACCAACTCACACACACACACACACTCTCTCTCGCCTAACTAGTTTGGATTTTAATAGAACCTTTTATTCCACCCATGGTCCATCCATGTCGGATGGCTGAAATTCTTGGAATTCTTCGACAGTCTTGTTCACAGGGCCCAAATTTACCATTAACACAGATTGTGTCATGTGACTAAGTAGATGCACTTCTTTACAAAAGCAACCACATTCATGTTTCATGTACACTGACAGGAAAACCACACACTGAATGTAAACGTTCCCCAACGTGGCCATTTTCTGGTATTACATTGTTACATTGGGTTAAAAATAAAAAGACAATCAGAAACTTTATCATTTTTATTATCTAAGAGTGACAACAATGAAATAAATCTTCAGAATCACATCAAAATATATGGAAAACCAACGCTGGAGTCATAAAAAAGAGCCCCAAACTGGGGTGCAGCACATAAGCACATCTTAGCACACACACACACACACACACACACACACACATAGGTCCTGGTCAGACCTGGTCAGACCAGGTTTTAACCACCATCTGGGGCGATCCAATCACAAGCGTCAAGCTCTGAGTATTTCTGTCCACACCTGGTAAGTAAATGTGTCTCCAGGAATGCGCTCCATGATGGAATCTCACTTCCTGGCTCTATATGCAAATAAACGCGTACATCTTGAGGTGTTTGATTTTGCGTTGGCATTGCAGCCACGTCCACCGGTAACATATCACCGCCATCTTTTTAGAGACATCCTCGCATTTCGCCCCGTTGCCATCTGAATCCTTCGGTTTCTGTTGTTATCATATCAGACACCGTGTTTCAGGTGTCGTCCGTCCACGTGAATCCTTTTATCCTGTTTTTGTTGTCTTGAATTCTTCCGTATTCTTCTTGTTGTTCTGTTTCTGTTTTGTTTTGGACGTTGTTTGTGGGCGAATGAGTGTTTCCTTATTCGGTGGGTGTCAGTTGAGCAGGCGATCCTTCAATGCGTCCTGATGAGGCATCGCGTTCAGACATACACTCGTATCAGATCTCATGTGGCCCAGACCACCTCTGAAGGTGATCTGAGCTGTCCGATCTCATGGTGCACTGAGGACGCATTTGGTGCGTTCAGACTTGTACCTATCTGAGATCAGATAGCGCTGATCGGATTTTAATACCTGGTCTGAATGGGGTCGTGCATACACTCTGTAGTCGTTACAGGATCTCTTTTAGACAAACAGTTCAGATCAGCCAATCAGGAAAATGGGACTTAGCATTGCCTCAACGCTAAGTTGAGATACTTGAGAGGCGAATGGGGGTCGACGCAGAGTTGTCAAACAGGTCTGCGGTGATGTGTTTTGACACCAGCACGCTGTGCTGTGGAAGTATGTCTCGGCCTTAAGGCAGGGAGTGAGGTAGCCATTGAAAGCAGCACAATCTGCTGAAAGTAATGGGGGCATTGACTGGCCCCACCTCCCTGCCCACGCAACAATGACAGCATCATGGGCAATTTGTATACACACTCAACATTTAACATGTGAATACAACATTTAGATTCAGATGCAAAATGTTTTACATGTAAGTAACTCTAAATGTAAGGAAATAGTGCCCAGAGAGGTGTTGCCCTGAGTGGGGGCCGATTCAGCAACGACACATCTACTCGAACCCCCCTGGAAATCTACGAACAATGTACAGTACAATGGGCAACAAGTCCGATAGCCCCATCCTTCATCCTAGCATGTCTGAGGTATAGCACAGAGCTAGCAGAATATTGGCAAACAAAGTTCTGCTCTCGGTCCCAGCTTTGCAGGATTTTGTTTATTTGCGCCTCACTGTTTCAGACAGCGCTTTCTGTAAATTTGCCTGCGTGTTGATGTCGGGTCTGTCCGTGCGAATAAACAAAATCCCTGCGACGCTGGGACAGAAACCAGAACAACCTTTCTGCCAGTATTCTGCAATCTCTGTGTGAAAGAGGCTACGTTCAGACTTTTCCCACGTTTCTAGTTTGCATACACATTCCGGCATCCTGGAGCACGACGCCCAGTGCCAGCATGACTGAGGAAACGTTCTCGAGACATCAAGGAGAGCAACAGCGACTGAGGACATCTGGAGTTTTGACCGATCAGTCGTGGAGATTTTAAGCAATTCTGACAATGTTTAAACTTAGACTTCACACCAGATTGCCGATGTTTAATTTCATGTCTGTCTCTAATCCGTACGTGATCGGCTGCTTCCACGCAACGCAGGATCACAAACTGAGAAATACCTGCACACCAATCAATGACTAAAAAAAGACACTCTGTCAGAAGTTATATTATTTCATTTATGGTTTCACGTCTATCTGCCCGATCAAAACTGTCCACCACGGATCACCTCTCACCTTACGGCATTCTGACTCTGCTCTCATTCACACGCACCACGAGCTCCCGATATGCGAGCACATTTAGGTAAAGAAAGCTCTGTGTGAACGAGGCTTTGATGAGAGACGTCAGGCTGCTGGATTCTTTGGATATATTGGAGAGGGAAGGCAATTCAAATAGGATTACGCCTTTAACACCTTTGTGAAAGGGCAGGCAGCCTCTATGGAGCCGCAGACAGGAGGAGAGACAGACCTGACATTAATGAGCCTCTCTATTATCCCCGACGGTTAATGCGTCTCTAACGCCGGGGACACACGGGGAGATTGTTACAGTCTTTGCTGAATGAGGCAATTCACACTACACTCCTGCTCCGAGGTGATGGCCGTGGAGGTGTTAAGGCCTCAGCTGGCTTCATCTGACGCGCCGGTCGTGGAGGAGACCCCCTTCCCAGACGTTCCACCACATACGTTGCATAATTGCTCTGTTGATCCAGGATTAATCACGTAGTCAATTAGAATCAATTAGCGGTGACGGCCCCGGTATCCACATATCCCCGTGTGTGTTGAACGGAGTGTTAATCAGCTCCATATTCTGAGAACGCGGTGACGTTCAGATCGTGTACTCAGACTCCAGTATTACTCGATTGCGGGTGTGGACCGTTTGTGCACCATTTTGGTAATATTTACAGTGCACGCCTTCACCCTGGAGCCATAGCTTAAAGCTATAATTATCTGGAACAAATCTGCAGGTCTGGATTCAGTATAAAGGTAAAGGGAAGCATTGCTCATCAAACAAACTCACAGTTGAGGCTTATCTGGGCCAACTGTTTGATACGGCAAACGGCTGGGGGGTGCAGCGTCGCTGAACACGGCCTTCCCGTCTCAAGGTTTTTGGTATTGGGTGAGTCCATACATCAGGCAATGACACACAAAACAGGTAAGAATTTATCGACATTTACATTTCACATTACGAACATTTTGAAAGCAGTGGGCCGTCAGAGCCGGCATTCCTGCCTGACGCTCAGCACGCCAACATCAGAGTCAGACGTGCACAGACGGCAAAGCCGACAAACTGGCCGAGCGATTTTTGGTACCAGACCGGTACACGTTGCTCAATCTTTGGCACTGCTGTGTTTGGGTGCTTTGGACTTCCTGCCTGCTGAATGCTGGTCCCACGTCCAAAGAGCCCCGATGGGTTAAATTCTACTCCTAAGAACAGCTCCTCGCATGCTCGGCTTGACTTTACTTCCAGTAAGTCCCTGAAGATTTGTCAGGAATTTTTCACATAACTTTAAGGAAAAAAATTCAAAACACATGCAAACTTATGCAAATAATGTTGGGCATTCCAACCGAGAGAAGAGACTCAACAGGTGGAGAAAGTCCCCCATTAAAAAAAAAAAAAAGTCCCACATCACAGCTGGTGATCAGGTGATCAGGTGAGTTCATATCAGAGGAGCTGCACGTTCCTGCTCTCTCTTCACAAACCTCTTTATGTGTGCCTGCAGTCAGTGAGACGCCATGCACTTAAAAACCTGGACTGTACTGTGACAAGTACTGTCACATGTACGTCTTAATGTAACTGAAGTTGGCACAAATCCAAATATAAATATAATATACTTTAATTGCAGCGAGGACAAATAACGTGTTGAGGTATTATCCTCTTTTACACACAGATAGCAGAATACTGCCAGACGTTTGTTCTTTTTGTGTACCTGCACTGCATGAATTGCTTTATTTACACTGACAGATCTCTCCCAGGGTTTGTGTTTGCATTCACACACATTCCAGCATCCCAGAGCTCTAAAGCCACCAGAATTCACCACAAGTTCTATTTTAATGAGGTAACGCTCCAGACAGATTCTGACGGATCAATCAGGGAACTTTTAGGTGACAAGTTCGCTGCTTTTTAATCAAACATCAATAAGTAATATGATCACATGGCCTTGTGTAACGCAGGGTCGGGAAGTGGGAAATACCTGGAAAATAATGAATGAATGAGAGAGTAAGGAAAGAGAGGACGCTCTGTGAAAGGTTGAAGGTTGAAATGATTCCTGTCAGGACTTCACTGTCATTCACCTCGATGAACAGCACCTTCTCCTCTCTCTCTCCTCACACAGACGCATTTCTGCAGGGACTCCATCGGCAGCAGTCCGTTCCCAGCATCTTACTCCAGTCTGGCATTATGACTCAGTGATGAGCAGAGAGTGTATTCAGTCGTGAATAGTGTATGATCTGCCATTTACACGACGACGGTGTTTGCCCAAAATCTTAATACGTTTGTAATACATCTTTACAGGAATGTCACGTGCTGCTTGCCCGTCTGTTTTACTGCTGTTTGAACATCGCTTTGTCCACTGCGTGTTCATTGTTCTACCAGAGTGACAGGAAGTGACAGCCTCTTATTGGAGACTCTTTTCACTCCACTTCATACTCCACTCTATTTAAACAGTAGGTGTAATATTCAGCCAGTAGATAGGTGCGAGGTTGATGGAGCGTCTTCAGATTACCGCCCAGCTAGCTGTTTTCTCAGCTCCAGGGGTTTGTTGTTGAATCTTGTTGAATGTTGAATCCTTCCATGCACTGCTTCAAGTTTCTCCTCATATCACCTGTACATTCAAAATGATGGTGCTCTCGCCATACATGAATTTCTTCCAGTTTCCCTCACATTAGGGTGTCTTAATGACATTTGAAAAAGAAAATGTATTACCTTAATGACAGTAAAATCCAAGATTTAGGAGATTTGTGGTTTTAGGAGAGATGTGGACCAAGAGATCAGATTGTAAGAGTAAAAACCTACTCCTCCTACTCCTCACTTCTTCCACAGTGAACAGCCCTAAAAACAGAATATCCAAACGTGCACAAAGGAAATATTTGTGATTCGCTGCTCCCCTCAGAATCAGATATGTTGACCCACTAGCCCCTATGTTACATCAATATCAGAGTTAAGAAAACGTGACAAATGCTGCGTACAATATTACATATAATTCAATTCAATTCAATTTTATTTATATAGCGCCAAATTACAACAAAAGTTATCTCATGGAACTTTACAGGTAGAGCAGATCAAGATCAAACTCTTGAATATGTAGAGACCAAACATTCCCCCATGAGCAAGAAAAAACTCCCCTTTTAAAGGGAAGAAACCTTGAACAGAACCTGGACCAGGAGGGCGGACATCTGCCTTGACCGGTTGGGTTGAGAGAGAAAGTGGGAGGGACAACATTGCATTGATTTTTGCAATGTTACGCAGATGGAAAAAGGCAGTTTTTGTGATTTGTTTTATGTGCGAGTTAAAGGTGCCATATTATGCAAAATGCACTTTAGAGCGGTTTTCTAACAATAATATTCATCCCCGGCCTGTCTACAATCCCCCCTGGTATGAAAAAATTTCATCCTCGCCCTTTTTTGCTTTCTCAGTCTTTAGAAAAATGTGTGCTCAAACAATCCGTTTGCATAATGAGGGGTTAGTGACGTCACCGACGCGCAAGCCACCTCCCGCCAGGTTGGTGGCACCGCCCCAGGTGAAGGTTTTCTACGCCTGAAGAAAGTTTCTAAACGGCGCCATTTTTTTCCGCTCGCTAACATTGCCGGTCCGGTTAGAACGATGGCGAATGTACGACCTGGAACAAGCGGTCGCTCTGTTGTTGGCTGCACAAACGAGCACCGAAGTCGTTTTAAACCTCCCTCGTCGGGGGTTTTGAGGACTCAATGGGTGGATTTTATTTTTGATGGGAATGTACCCACAGCAGCTCCCAAAGTGCCGTATGTGTGTGCTCACCATTTCACTTCGGACTGTTTTCTCAACGAGGGACAGTAAAAAGCTGGATTTGCTACATCTCTGAGGATTAAGACTGGATCGGTACCAACTGTCCGTGGTCCAACTCCAAACGTGG
>OMNV01026245.1:311-37433 GCA_900303265.1 Brotula barbata | reverse complement strand
CTGTATTATCTCTCTCTCTCTCCCCCTCTCTCTCTCTCTCTCTCTCCCTCTCTCTCTCTCTCTCCTGTTCTTTGATGGATATTCACGTCAGCTTCTGCTTTGTGTTCACACAGAATATTTGCAGAGAACCACGATGAGCGAGGTCCTGAAGAGAAAGTTTGCTGAGGTGGACAAAGATCCCTCCTACCCCTCCTCCCCGCCGTCCTTCCTCTCCTCCTCCTCCTCCTCCTCGTCCTCCTCGGACTGGGAGTCGGACAGGGAGAGCAACTCCTCCGAGAACCAGGATTTCGTTCCTCGTAGCCCCTCTTCCCCTTCCAGTTTGCCCAGTAAGTCTTCGAACAAGCGGCGCTCTCTCACCTCCTTCAAATAATGCAAAGCTCGTCCTTATCTGTCCACTTTCCCAGCGGTGTGTTTTACAGTGGGAGTGTCCCTTATCGGCCGGCAGCAGCCCTGTTATGACTCTGATATCAGAGCCCAAACCTTCGGAGGATTTCAGACCGAGCGCTCTGAATGGTTTTCCTGTGGGCTGCCCGGCTGCTCGTGCAGATCATTTTCATGAGCGATGGGATGTTGTGGGATTCATTTGAATAAACATCCCTTCAGACAACTCTTATCAAACGTCCCGAACGCGGTGCCGTCGTGCGGTGCGTGACAATTACGGGCCTCTGACGTGGAGGCTGTGGAAGTGTGTTATCAGAGTCCCAGCTGAGTCACGGTGCAGACGGCACCCCGAGGTGCATCGTGAGGAGCTGAAACCAGCCGAGTCAGCAGGCCTCAGATGTTTGTGGACTCTTGGACGCCTCAGTAATGTTTGAATACGTTGAGAGTAAACTCTGCTGCAGACCTCTGCTGTCCTCCGCCGTAGTAATGAGTCAGTCACTCCTGCTGTGAGGCTCCTGTAGTCTGCCACCTAGTGGCCACTCAGACACCTACAAGGCCTGCAGCAGAGAGCCAGCGTGAGGCCCTGAGGGGATCAAACGTAGTGACCAGGACGGCGTCCCCCTGACCTCTGTGATGTCTTTGTTGTCTGGTGCAGTTCGATCCATCCTGAAGAGGCCAAACTCCGTAAACGGGCACTGCAACGTGCGCTTCGACACGGTGACCGTGTTCGGGTTCCCGCGCTGCCAGGGCTTCACCGGCGTCCCCGGCCGCGGAGGCGCCACCCTGGGCATGGGCTGGAGGCACAGCACCGTCCAAAGCTGCACGGTGGCGGAGCACGCGGCGGAGCGGCGGCACCGGCGCCGGGAGCGACTAAAAGAACGACTGAGAGAAGAGAAGCTTGAGGCGCTAAAGCAAAAAGTGGGTGAACTTTGACCTGTGGCCTTTAACCCGACCGTCTGCAGGCGGGAATCCTGACTCTGTTTCCTCTTTGTGCCCCCAGTTGATCGCCCGCGGCGCCGTCGGCCAGAGAGAAGCCGACGAGCTCTCGGTGGATCAGGTCCAAGTCAGTGACTCGGAGCTGGACGACGGAGCCTTCCTGATGCCGTACTCGTCCAGTCAGAGGCAGGCCCTCCTCCAGGAGGCGGGGGTCAAACGCATCGACAAGGAGGAGAAGAGGCAGCTCCACGCCCTGCGTCTCTCCAGAGAGGACTGTGGCTGCGACTGCCAGGGTTTCTGTGAGCCTGAGACCTGTGCATGCAGTCTGTCAGGGATCAAGTGCCAGGTAGGACACGTGGACCAGCTGAGACCAGAGCTCTGATGTCACCGTGTACGTGATGTTTCAGGTTTACCAAGAACTCTTCTGTCTGTCCTCCAGGTGAGCAGCTTTAAGTTCCCCTGCGGCTGCACCAAGTACGGCTGCGGCAACACGCGGGGCCGCGTGGAGTTCGACCCCGCCTACGTCCAGACCCATTACATTCACACCTTCATGAGACTCGAACTGGAGTCGCGGCTGCAAAATGAGACGCTGAGCCAAGTGGACCAGATCGGACTTCCGGAGGACCTTGAAGACTTTGAGCACCGGGCCGGGCAGCGGGACGAGGCCCAGCCAGCTCAGGGGAAGACCTGCCCCTTTGAGACCACCATGGAGGAGGAGGACGGACTGCCCGTCTCCGTGCCCTCCGCTCCTTTCTTCGTCCCCGAGCGGTCTGCGGGGGAGGACAACAGCTGCCCGCTGAGACACGCGAGACAACCGAACCAGTACAACGGCAACTCTTACGGCGCCGCTCCAGACGGCGTGGGACCGCTGTGTGTGTCCAACACGGACAACATCAGCGCGGCGGACTACCTGGACGAAAATGCGAACCAGGCCATAGACTTCTTTGGCGATTACTCTCTTGACGTGTTCCCCGACATGTCCTCCCCCACTCTGGACTTTTCCTCCCACCAGTACATGGACCTCAGCCTCTCCTCCAACTCCATGGAGTTCTTCGTCACCGACTACGGCTTCAGCCCGCCGCTCGGCTCGCTCAAAGGGCACAGACTACCGGACACCTTTCAGCACCTGCAGCTGTTCAGCTCTGCTACTTTACCGCAGTGCAACGAGTCGAGCACCTACCTCCTGGAGTCCCTGATCGGCCTGTCGGAGCCGAGCGCCGAGCGGGCTTATCCGATCGTAGATAACCAGCTTTGATGGGCACGGACGATGAAGAGAGCACCTTTTTGTATATTTGTACGGATGTTTCGATAGAGAGAGAAAGACTAATATTTTCCTAGCTGAGTATTGTTTCTATTGCAAAAAAAAATTGCCTTTGTTTTCACAAAAGTAATCTAATTTATGTCCTGTTGTTTATATTGTGTCAATCTATGTATTGATTTTTGATTTATTATGCAACGATGACAGAGAATATGCAGTCGTGATGGGCTTTGCGGTCACGTCGATAAAGAGCACATTAGCCCAAAATGTGTCTTCACCATCGACTGGCTGCCCTGGGATGAGCAGGAAGTTCCACTTTGACCAAAGCAATTTATACATTTAAGACACTTTTTAGTTTGTAGCTTAGCCTGCAGTATTTGTTGATAACTGCACGGCTTGTGGTGGATTATCCATTAAACGATTAATAAGAATAACAGATCTCTGTATTGGGTTAAAGGAATAAATCATTTCTATTTATTGAATCACTGAGTGGTTATTTTTTGTACACTAGCAGCTCTGTGTGTGTGTAAACGTGAAGAAACCGAGACAGGGAGAGTTCAAAGGTCACATGCTGATTTTTTCATTTTAAGCTGTATTTCCCAATGTTGTGGCTGCCTTGTCTTATATTATTACGTTTCACTTTCCTTAACCCTCTGCTATGTCTTCTGTTATCATCTACATCCAATATTTAGTGATTTAGTATCTGCAGCACGCTGGTCAACCTGTCAAAGGACAACTGAACGGGTATTTACACTACAAAACATTAATGATTTACAGTCTGCATTTTAAGATATGGACTTTAAACAGCTTGTGAGTTTCTCTCAGTTGTTTTGCTCACCACAGTGTCACAGGATATTTTTATTAGATGATGTTTGATGGCTTGACTGTTTGACTGATGTAGATTTGACAAAAACTGTTTATATTTATTACAGCAAGAGACTGTGACACAGCAGATCAAGAAAAATACTTTTAATAATAATATTTTCCCTCATTATTTTTATTTTTATCATTATTATTACATTGTGGTTCAAATACTGCCCGCTGTTATCAAAAATACTGCATAATAAATTCTGCTTCTTACTTATCAATACAAATTTCAAAATAAATCTCAGCAAATTCAGTTTTCATATTAAAAGCTACAATGATACTTGTGTAATATTCACGAGTGAAAGATTGCAAGTCACTGATGTACTCTGAAGCAGAAACTGTACGCATATTTAAGTATTTGGACGTTTTCTCATACCGAAGGCTTTTACTCTGAAAGGCTGAGGTGCGTAAAAGTGAGAATCTGCTGCGTTTCTCCGTGTTTACTTTCGATTTAGATCTAATTTCACCTCACCTTCCGTTCATGGAATATGATGGGCTTTTTTACAACAGGAAGCTCGAGGATGAACCGATCACCGTCATTGTTATTATGGGATGTTACACCTCAAACAGCGCCATCTATAGCCCCTGATGTGTATCTTGTATTGGTGTTCGATTGCTCTGGACTGGGATCAAGATGGCCGCGGATTGTCAAATGTAAATTTCAAACGCTCTTGTCATTTTATGCTTATATAATTATTAATCTATGATAAAATGGGTTTAACTCAGAGTGCAGCTGTATCCGAAGGAGGAACGTATGGATACCACGTACACGGAGTAAGATTTGCACCTTTACACCGGTTTTATTTGATTAAAGACACAGTGTTCCCGCAACGTACGAGTGCGAAGTAACTACTTTAGGGCAGAAAAGCCGGTGGGATGAGATAAGATGAGGTGGCATTCAGCAGCCAGGCGCCCCACCAGCTGCTTCAGTTGCTGGTTAGCTGTTAACCAAGAGTTCCTTTGAGTTTTGGGACCAGGTGGAATGTAACCTGCTGTGTGTCTCACCTGGAACACTGAGCTCTGACGACGTTGGACACTTTGGATGTAAACGGTTGTGCGTAATGACGCACTTTAATGTGAAATCTGTGTTTGGACAAAAGAGAGAAGCTTTGTTTTATTGTGGAAGAAGTCATTGATTTAGGTGATTTGTACATACCGTGTAATCCCCTTACACACCGGTCAATGAACTGGTAATTGATTACATTTGGAGGTGAACGGTTAAGGGTTATTTAAAGGACTTTGGAAAGATTTAATCTGTTTTTTCACATTAGCACTCACTTACCGTAGGAATATAACATGTAGAAAATGCATAAAAATCTCTGAATTTCTAGATTTAAGATTTCTTTTTATTTATTTAAAAAAAATCCACTATAGAAACCCTAACTTTTGATCTAATTTCTATGATTCAGGGCTTTTTTTACCTGTTTTTTTATTGTCTTATTGTTTTATAACCATTTACATATTAATCATAGAACCATTACATTTGGCCAAAATGATGAAGAAACACCAGTAAACTAAAATTAGACAACTAATTTCTCTTAAAATGATCTTTATTCTGCATTATTTGATACAGATATGTACAGAATACATCCTAATAGTTTTGGTATCATTTGAAACTTCATTATTCATTAGACTTTAAAATAAAATCCTGTGTCTATGAACATTAAGCCGCAGGTGTTTAACTGGTTGCAAATTAGTTAAATAAGTATAGCATAGAATTATTTTTAAAATCTTTAACTTAAATCTTTGTTTATTCCTATATAAACCAACAAATATCTCTTAGACATTAAATAATAGAAATTTTAAAATTCTGATCTTGAAATAAAAAACCCCCTGAGGATGTCCTGAAAATAGTAAACCGTCATTGCCTTTTCTGTTCTATTGATTTTCTCCACTTGACTACAATTGTTGATCATTTGCATATTTGTATTTTATCAGAAAGAAAAATATTTCCAAACCATTGTGTGACTATTTTTTCTTTTTTTCTTCACAGGTGCAGCCGAATTCACCTGCACACCAAGGTGGACTGGAGCCATTTTTTGACTTCATTCTGTCACTGGACAACAGAAGACTTGTACGTTTATTGTTTCTCAAACACAACAATCGCCACGTATTCAGCTATCTTCAAAGTATCTACGTAAACTAAAAGAACTGTAACAATCTGCCCTGATTACCGTAGATTTTTCTGTACTCTTTCAGACATTCGCTCATATCCCACCTGATCCTAAAGGCATTTTTAACATCACTTCTGTTTATGTCATTAAATATACAGGTCAATCATTGATTTAGTTGATATTTCTCTACTCTCTTTTGTATTTTTTGTGTTTATCTTCTCAATGAAGTCGCTGATTTTCTTCACGGTGCTGTCGTTAACCTGAGCCAACTTTTGATTCTTCTTGTTGCCGTGCTGCAGAATGAGGAGAACGACCTCCTGAAGGACATTCTGAAGGCCAACATGGAGAAGGCGGTCAAAGTGGAGGTGTACAGCTCGAAAACCATGAGGGTTCGAGAGCTGAACGTGGTGCCCAGTAACCTGTGGGGGGGGCAGGGCCTGCTGGGTGCCAGTGTTCGCTTCTGTAGTTACCAAGGAGCCAATGAGAATGTCTGGCACGTCCTGGTGAGCTGGGAAAACGCACCACTGCACTCAAAAATCCTCCAGAGTCGTCTTTTGTCTCTCTTTACAAACAAAATCCCACTTCTCCCCAATAGGATGTGGTGGCCAGGTTCACCTGCTGCGTTGGCAGGATTTGAACCCTACAATGACTACATTGTTGGAGCAGATCAGGTTTTGCAAGATGTAAGAGCGCTTCGTATCACGCATCCATCATGTCTGACATCAGATCTGAGATTTAAATTCCTCATCTCACGGTTGCTGTTTTGTAGTCAGAAGACTTCTTCTCCCTGATCGAGGCCTACGAGGGGAAACCCCTGAAGCTGCAGGTGTTCAACACACAAACCGACGTTTGCCGAGAGGTGGTGGTCACGCCGAATGGAGCGTGGGGCGGAGAGGGAAGGTACGTGGTCATACACATAACACAAGGCGTTTAGGATGAACGTCCCCTCCTCACGGGAATACCAGAACAAAGATGGACAGTCTGCTGCTGGACTGTCCAGTAACCACATTCTCACCCAAAAGTTCTTTAACTCTTCCTGGCTACACAGAATGTCTGGAAACATCGGTGCACTTCACACTCGAGGCCGAGCTTCTGTAAAACCTTCTGCTGTTTTACATTCAGTAGTTTTCCATATTCAAAGCAACAAACTCATTATGCGTGCGTGATGGGAAAACTGCATCCTGAAGAAAAGTACGATTAACTTTACTTTGAATAGAACAATACATCCATACATTTGTATGTGTTTACAGCTGTGGATTCCAGGTGTTTTCTCCTACATAAACGTCTTTTATTGGCTTGTTACATCATTTGAAAGAGATCTGATTTAGGTTTTGAAGTATGAAAACCGTTTGCTCTCAGTCTGGGCTGTGGCATTGGTTACGGCTACTTGCACCGAATTCCAGTGACTCCTGACGTGTTGGAGGAGGAACCTCCCCCTCCTATCCCTGAGGAGAGACCCTCTCCAGAGCCTCCAGCTCATGGGTTCACAGAGGTAAACAGTTAGTAGGTTCTGTTCCGTGCTAATCTGAATTGACCGAGTGTCATAGCGTACCAAAGGTTTTACTGTTTGTCCTTAAAGGCCTCCCTGATTGCACCCTCAAGCCCGAGTGCAGATGCTGTCGGCGCCGATCAAGACTTTTTGCAGGGTGCTCCCCTACCTCCGCCCATCCAGAGAGTCATGGATCCTGGTGAGTTCTCTGGATTTTGCCCCTTTGTTATCTGAATGCGACTGCCGCCTCCTCCACCTCACCGTGGTTCTGTTCCAGGCTTCTCTGACTCTGAAGTGGCGACGATGAACGAGCCCTCAGATTTGTTGGAAAAGCTGGATCTCTCCATGTCGTCCATCGAAATGCACGACACCTCACTGGCCATGCATGAGGACAAGGACAGCGAGATCTCTGGTGTGGGTAAGTCAACGCAGCAGCGGTTCAGACCTGAATCCCAGAGCTTTCGTGTCACTGAATTCTCTCCGTTCTTCTGAGACTGTTATGTAACATCGTAGTTTTATCGTACCACAGAGAATGCTCAGGCCACCTAAGCCAAATGATAGTTTGTGTTCCCAGATACTCAGCCTATCATTGCCCATATGTGTGAATGTGTTAGCGAATGAGTTGGTCTAATAAACTTTGCTTAAAATATAATTGGCTGCAGCTCTTTGCGACGCAGCACAAGATAGTGGGTCGGTTTGGACTGCACATCTGCTATCTCTGTAGACGTCCATTACTGTCATTTTTACTCTCAAGTCAAACTAAATGAATCGTCCTGTTGTGCAGAGGAGCTGGAGGACAGCGTACTGCCTTCACCATCAGAGGACACCCAGCCCGAGCCACAGGAGCTGAGCCTCCAGGCCGCCACGGACCTCGCTTCCGCTCTTGCTTCAACTGATTCATCCATCCCACCCGAAGAGCCGCCTCAGCTGATCACAGAATCCACAGACCTACACAGCTGTCCCGATCATTGCAGCGATAACCATGGTCCACCTGTGGGTGCGGTGTCTCCCCTGGTAGATTTGGTGGAGCCTCCTCCTTCTGAGCCCTCTGTCCCAGCCGTTGACCCTCCGTGCCCGCCTGACGTCGACGTCCTCCTGAGCTCGGCCGTTGACGCGTCGGTGGCAGATGATTCTCTCAGTGAGGACATCGTGGATGCACCGGAGCCTGACATCATAACCTCAGCAGAGGAGTCCATGGAGCCCCAGCCTGTGGTTCCTGCTCAGAGCTACAGTCAGGAAGACGAAGGGGAGGAGCAAGACCATCTCACCACAGAGCCAGAACCAGAGCCAGAACCAGAGCCAGTCCTTGGGTAAGCATGCATCGGTCCATAAAGGAAAAACTCACAAAGTGACAATCAAGAAACAAACACTATGTAGGGAACACTTTTGGTAGTATTACATGATTGTATGAAACTGGCTACAGCAATAGTTTACATTTATGTAGAGAGACACTAAGATATACTCTGATAATTTTATAAGAGAATTTAGAGGAACTGCCAATTTCTAAGACAAAATGTATCAGATCCATATTTTACCTTGCTGTGAGCTGAGACATTGCCTCACACAGTGAATACTTGAATACTTCCAAAGCTACACACACCTGTTCTTACACTAATATGGAAACACACACACACCAGGCATTGACTACTGCAAAGCACTGCTGCACCTTAAAATATTTTTTTACAGTTGGCAGTTCCAGTGAGTAAATGTTACATTCAGACACGTCTCTCTGTGCAGCGTGAAGTCAAGTGCTGTTGTTTTAAAGAAGTGACTGGAATAGAACTTTTAAAAATAGAAGCCTCAGTTTTATTTTCTAGGATGGCATTCAGGGATGACCCCGTGACCCACGTGTGGGATGTCATGGGTGCTGTTGTCATTGTATGTCATTTTTAGTCCATGTGTTTCTGACATTCGTTTATAGTTTTTGTTTTTTTTACACCTCGGTGAAGTCACTTAGTATGTTGATGTATTCAGCTTCACAGCCTGTAATTGGCTTTATAAAGCGACTTGTGCTTCTTGTATGGCTGAAATTTTATCTAGAAGTTATTATTTGAACATTGTCATTTCTATGATCTATGCAATACTGTGACAGTGAAGGTATTGCCTGACTTGACTGGCAATGTGTTTATAACGTAAATCTAATAGATCTGTCATATGCAAGTCGTCTGATAACGCAGTCACTGTGTTTACGTGGACACTACACTGTTTATGTTATGATTCAATCAAAAAGGCAAACAGACAGAATCAGTAGGATTCTGCCATTCTCTGAATAGACAGGATGTAATATTTTGAGTTTGCATCTTTAGGAAAAGAGGTATCATGCGCCAACAATGATTAGATGGATGATAAATTGATATAAATTTGCATAATCTAGGTCTGTTAATTGATGTATAATTTGATTAATGCACATTACAAGTGCATTATGACATTTGGTAAAAGGATTTGACAGTTGTAATGTGCATTTAAACATTTGTGTGTGATGCTGTTTTTAGCTAAGCAAACATTTTGTGTTTTGTGGGTGTCAAAGTTTTCAATTTCAAATCAGGTGCTAGTGTGTAAAATAAGAATATTTTTACAGATCATATCAATGAAATTGTGTTTTTATTAGGAATGAGTGCAACAATTTTGATGAAAGTGAAATGGGTGACTTTTGGATGCTTAAACAACCATAACGACTTGTAAAAAGAGAAGTTTTGTCCCTTGTTTTGCTTATCTCACACTCGTCAGATCAACACCTTACATTCAGAGAAAACATCCATTTGTAATAACAATAAATCTAACTGTTAAACCATTCCAATTTATTTCTTTCAATGCCTAAAATATACATCATTCACAAATTATTACAACAAGGGATATTGCAGTGTGATGGCCTAATCGTCGGAGCCATCCTGTTTTGGCCAATTAGAGCTCACTCAATGCATGTGACTGGCATTACACACATCCCATCCGAATGGCGAAATTAATTCCAAAAAATTTGTAGTGAAAATCTGCTCCGCTTGGTGACACCAAGAGAGAAATCTGTATTACCATTGAACAAGAATATATAGCTCAGGGCAAGATTCCCCTTTAAGTTATATTTGTTTAATTGAATTCCTATTTAATCTAAATGAAATATACATTAGGAGCAGCCCTCATTATCAACATAATCACTGCTCATGACCCAAGCACAAAGCATTAAGCATTGTTATTGTTAAACATATATACCTTATATATAATTTCCCCAATTGCTACGATGACTTGGACAACTACTAACATTCTTAAGAGTAAACTGCAATTTCTGGGTTGTAGTGGGTACAACAAATGCAATTTTAACATCCAGGTCAAGTTACCTTCACGATCATGAATGTGCTCTAGGGATTTGGAAAAATAACTGTCGGTTTTAAGTAAACTGTACAACAAAATAAAACTGCTGAAAAAACAGTCACTCAAATCAAAAATGTTGTACATACATTTACAAAAAAGAACATTCAGTCCATTGATAACAGCACAGCTAAAAAGAAAGACAAAGACGTCTGCTTGTGTCAAGGAGGTTGGAGCGCAGCAGTAATTTTGATGTTTAAGCCAGGGGCGAGTTCAAGTTAATACGGACGATGCCGACGACAGAACAGATACGGATTTCTTTGAGGGACTGTGACAAAACCCAGAGAGCGAGTGTTCTAAGTGGCGATACTGATCTGTGTTTGTAGAACAAGGAGTTTCTGGAATGTACTAGAACAAATTTTTAGTCTACTACATCCATGCGCGCGCGCACACGCACACACACACACACACCCCCTCACTCAGACACAAATGCACTGGAACATTGGTCGCGTCAAAGTAAACTGCCAATCAGGAGAAAAACAAATTAGCAGTTGAATGTGTAAAAAAAAAAAAAAAAAAAAAAATCAGTGCTGATTTGCCAAACTGTTAGAAAACAAAAAAAAAAACGAACCACTTATCTCCCAGGTGTCTCGGCTGCTCCAGCCTGTTCTGGTGAGTTCCCTGTAATCCTCAATGATACTGCGACTCTTGACCACACAATGGGGTTTAGGGTACTACATGTCAGAGGTGGGTGGTGATTGGCAAATGACAAAGAGTTCTTTGTAAAAATCATCTCTTTCACGTGGACTTCTGCCTATAGTGAAGCGTCAAGTCCCCTCCGCTCTTCCAGATAAAATGTTTAACTGTTCGCAGGTCCATGTTGGGGTCTAGAACCTGATTGGAGACACAAAAAGAGAGACGTTAATGAAACAAACAAGCACTGCAAAACAATAGGAAATATATCCAAATGTATTCTGAATGACAATCCTATCATTAACATGCCCAGTTAATTTGTAAAATGTGTTTTTTGTTTCATTGTAAATCAGGGATGTGATAACTCTGAGACTAACAGCTCTACACTCGCTTCATCCACAGTTCACTGATCACCTCAGAACCAAAAATTACAGTAAGAATGCAGCTGTCAGTGAGTCGAGTCAAACAAAAGGATCAACAACACGGACTATGCAAAGCAGTTTAGAACAGCTTTGACTCTAACGAGTAGCTGTCTGAGCCACGGCTCATTTTGAAAACAGATGCTACCGAGTCAAACACCGCCACAATTATTTGTTCATTCCTATTGACAAACACCAAATAGGAGAATGAAATATTCAGGAAAAATCAATGAAAACTTGGAAGAGTTGAGAATGAGCTCTGCTCTGGTCTGCATTTTCTCACCTTCTCATACATCCAGACACATTTGTTTTGCTGCCAGACAGAAGCCTAAAAGCTGCACTAAGCCTCAACAGACAGGCTCAGAATGGTGCAGAAATCCCCCCCTCTTTGTCTGCCTCTGACTGCCAAGCTCACGCGCAGAGATTGGTCGCATGTGGTGAGGTGTGAGAATGAAATGGGCGTGTCTGATAAATCATACTGCAGCTTTAAGAACGCGTGTTTTAACTGGCCTGTCAGTGACACTGCTTTAGTCAAAGTTGCACTGAATAACATGCAGCGAGTGATGATGTGTTATGTCCAAGCTGCTGGTCTAAACCATGTTCTGGTGCAGACCCCCTCAGACTAAAGCTGAACTTTGAAATCTCAACCAAGCAGTTTGTACATGGGTCCAAAAGGCAGCATGCTAGTAAAGATGTGTGTTTTGATAGAACAGAAAGAGGTCGCCCCCACCTGGTCTTGACACATTAGTTCAATCTTCTCCTCGGCTAGCATGGCCATGTCCTCCTCCTTCTCCTGCTCCCCAGGCTTATCGTTGGCTGAGGAGCTCGTGGTCTGCGACTCGTTGTCCAGGTTGATGATCTTCTCGTAAACATGCTCCATCACCTTCCTCACCTGGAGCATGTCGCTGGCCGAAAGCCGGTCCCTGCAGAAGACAAAAGAAAAGCTCTCAGCCTGTGAGCTGCACCACATCTGTGCACATCCAAGGGTCTTTTTCTGATCAGACAATAGAGAAGAAAAAGCTCACTTTTTCAGAGTTTTTGCACCAGAGGAAGAATGGGGCTGGAGGTAGAATGGGATTTTGTTGAACTTGGGCATATTTTTCTGAAAACGAAGAACAATGACAACACAGACAACCAAATTAAACTACAATGCACCATCGTCTGTGATTAACCTGAGAGTTACTATTCTTACGTCCTTTTTGACACTCATTCAAATGTCCAAACTAGTGGCCGACTTATTTTTACAAAGTTTCTATTGCTTATTTTCCCCCCAGTGTTTTACATTATATAATAGATCAAAAGGTAAAAATAAAAACCTCCTTACTTACATCTACAGTTATGTCGATAACCCACTGTGGAACGGTCTCATTTAGCAGCATGGACTCCGTTTCTCCACCTGAATCTCTGCATAGCAACCTGCAGCAAACACAAAGAATTCTGTGAGTAAACTGCTTACGTGTTTCTAAACCACATGGTGGTGCCAGTGAAATGGGAGTCACCCAACCATCAAGACAAACAACAACAAACTACCCAAAGGAAAAATCTAAATGTTGGTTCAATTAACTTCTTTGTTTAAAAAAAAAATATTAAAAAGGCAAATGGAAACAAATTCTTCAAGTAAAGGGTTAACCTGTTTAATTGAAATGCACTTTGAAGGTGTGTCACCCATTACAGGATAAGGAGTTATAGAGAATGAAATGATGGATGGATGGATATACGATAGCGGCACCGTACCTAAAGAGCGTTCTGCCTCCTGCTTCTCCAAAGATGACCGGCGTGTGTGGTGGCACCTGAAAGTATCCGTTTCCTTTTTGGACCCTGTTCTCCTGCTCTCCATTCACTGTGGATGTCAGGAAATTACAACAAGGAAAGAGGATACTCACGCTGGGTGAAACGTGGTACTGAAAGTTCTATCCTTTGGTCTAGAGGCACACTTTTTTCAATAGGTATTGTGTTTTTAATTGTTTCTTTAGAATAGTCAGCTGTCTTCTTACCATGATTCACCTCATTCTCTTCCTCATCCATGGGATTGATGCGGGTTCTGGGCCAGAATTCAAGCAGAGCCTGCAGCAACAGCCCGCCCAGATTCACTGCAGACACCAGGGGACAGAGTACGTTCACACAAAACCATAGCTGTAATTACGCATTTTTTTATTTTTTTTTTTACAATTACTTATGCGACAAAAGTGATTAAGTCAGATATCGTACACTTTGGGTCGGATCCATCAGAGCTTGAAAATCCTGCATCCTTAGCTGACACCCAGGCAGCGAAACAGTCGCTCTCATCAAGCGTGATGGTTAGCATCTGGTTATATAAAATGAGTTGCAAAACACAAAATTCATGGTTCATAGAGATTTTACCCATTTCTATCACTTTTAACTTCAAACCTAAATGCTCGTTGTGGTGTTTGGACCTGCTGTTAAGACTATATTTGATCAGTGCAGACAAAACATAAACCTTATGTAAAATGACACACATTCCCACTTTGACTCTCATCCACTCAATGCAACGGAATGTATGTCAATGTGAATTCATATCAACATTTTCCCTCATCAAAACAAAGATGCTTAAACCAACACATTTCAAAATTCCATGACTTTACTTAAACTCTTTGTGTTTGTTTGTTTTTCCATGATTCCCATGGCTGTATCAACCCTGAAAATTAGAGTTGTGATTTTATCTGATTTGTTTTAGTGGGGTTTTCTGCTTGAGAAAGGTCAGAGGCTCTGTCAGTTTTGGGACTCACCCCAGTTTTCAGATCAACAGAGAACCAATTTGGCACATAGACCATCTTGAAGCGCTTTTTAATCTCTTCATCAAACTCCACCTTCCCCAGGTCTTCGCCCTTACAAGCCTGAGGGGGGGAAAAGCACATTCAAAAACTGATTAGGACCAAGTGAGAACGATAAATGACCACATCTGCTCTCTTGCATCTGCACCGTAGTACAAACTTGGAACAAGTTACTCGATGTGATGCCAAAACTACAGCAGCTTGCAGCCTAGAATTAGATATGAGTCCTGTTTGCCAGTATGTCTTACCTGTAGTTTAACTAATCTGAGGTCAATAATAGTTAACGGTAATGTGCAATATAAAAACATGATATGGAAAAACCAGTCAGTAGGTTTGGACATATTTACCTTAAGGACATCCCAGAATGCCACATTGTTGTTGGTGTCTTTGGTGAGTATGTGCCTCTTGTCATTTAGAATGTGACACTGTATAATGCTGGCGCCTCCTGCAAAAACAACAGGAGCATTTTTCCTTATATTTTACAGAAAGACACAGACAAAATGATTTGGAGAATAGATCAAAAAGGACGTATTTACCCTTGATGACTTGTTCAGGCTGAGTGCACAGTGGTGTCAGAGGGGTGGTGCAGTCGTTGTCATACTCCCCTGATGACCTGAAGTTGTGCATTCCCTTTAGAGACTAAATAAAAAACAAACACAGAGAACAGGAATCATTATGTTGCGTCCTGAATCTTATCATCCAGCAGCTTTGATTCATGTAATGCGATTATCTTTTGCTCATCACTTTGATTATCACGAATGTGGTTTTTTTCCCCTCAGGATTATGCACGAACAGCATTCCACATGACATACACAGGATTTTATCGATGCAGTATTGTGCCAGAGATGGCAGTGAATTCAGAGGTGCCACGCATGCTTACCCATTTATTAACGGATGACTTGGTGGTGGAGACCCAGATTGCTGGAGGGGGGTCAGCAGATCTGTCCAGTTCCATCTGGGCAAATGAGAAAGAAAGCCGAAGGTTGCGTGACTCTGAATGGGAGGTATACACTATATTTGACCACTATGACTATGTCTGATGCTTTTTTTGGCTCCTCACTTTGAGCACAGGTGCTTTCTCCTCACAGATGAGCACGCGGATGTCCGGGTTACGCAGGTCAGTACAGTAGATCTTTTTGTCCCTGCCTCCAGAATAGACATGCGTAAAGGCTTCGTTGACCTGCAGGGCCCACACTCCTTCATCGTGCACGCGATATGTGGCAATACACCTTTGCTGGCCGAGAGACCACAGGCGGATGGTTCCATCTGAACTGCCTGACAGACACTGTGTAGAGGGACGACAGATTCAGATCTAGACAGAGAAAGGGAGTGAAGCCCTGCTTCATATCTACAACCTAAGTGCCTGCTTCATACCACTCAACTCACCTGGGTGCCATCTCGATTCAACAGCAATGACTTCACGTTGTCTGTGTGACCTTTTAGCTTCATCAGTTTTGCACATGTTCGCGGGTCCCACACTCGTAGGACCTAAGGAAAAAAGTTTGTTAGCAGAATTGTTAAGTATCTTCACTATTTATACTATTTTGTTATGATGCGCATACAAATGCAGACTGATAATAATTAAAATTAATTATTTATTATTATTGATTCTACTTTTAAATGACAGCTGAACAAACAGAACATCGCCTTTAACTGACTGTGCCACACCTTTTCTGTGGAGCCGGATACAATGACTGTGCCCATCTGATTCATAGCCAGACTGTAGATGGAGTCCTTGTTCCCACTGAGTGATGAGGCTATTGCAGGCAAATCAGAGTGAGCCTACTGATACACAACAATCTCTCTAAAGAGACCGTAGTCAGTCTCACAGTGTAACAGTCACGGTTTAACTCATTTCACAGCACAACACCGCATGTATTAGCCACACGTCGGCATAACTGTCCTCCCAAACATGTTACTTACTGGTAACTGTGTTGTTGGATGCAGTGAGTGCTGTAAGCGTATTCACATCCCAAAGAAAGATCTGCCGGTCCAGACCTGCTGATGCTACCAGTTCCTTGTCCTTGGCGTAGGCCAAAGCTTTCACGTAGTCCTTGTGTGTTCGTAACGTTGACATACAGAAGCCTTTATGTGCATTCCACACTTTGACTGTTGTATCTGATGAGGCAGATATCACTATAAAAAAAGCAAGAGAGTCTGTTTGTCAAAAATGTGTCCGCATACTGGCTGTGAGCAGCAACACATAAAATCTGAAACCATCAGTGTGTGTGACTACCATTTGTCATCATTGCTCTTTTCAAGCTGTAGCATTTTGAGTATAGAAAAACTACTACTAATATTAACTCACATGTTTTTCCATTGCAACAGAGAACTATGTCATTAACCCAGTCTGTGTGATGTTCCATCGACGCAATGTATGGGTCCTGCTATAATGACAGAGAAAAGGAATTAGTTCCCAATGCTCTAGTTCTCTTCTCAGTGCCATCAGTACAAGGTCATCCTTTAACTGAACCAGAAGAAAATATATATGAGCACTACTGATATGACATAGATACAGAGAATGGAGCTGTACTTTATGCTGGTTCACACTCCATATCCGGATGATGGAGTCCCTTCCAGCTGTGAAGAGCCTGTTTAGTGCAGGGTCCAGCTGGAGCGCATTCACCCCATTTCGATTGTACTTCTCCACCTCATCTCTAATGACATAGGACACCTGAAAAAGAAAGAGGTCTCCATGCACTCAGTCAAAATGTTGCTTCCCCTACCTTGCTTTCCCTCTCACCTCTGTCCTTTCCACATCATGGCCACAGTCAATGGGCAACATTTTCAGTAATTGAATTAGTTTTTTCCTTTTGATAATTGTACTACTGCAATAATCATAAAACTTTCAGCTGGACCTTCAACTAGGAATACCATGACTCACTTACAGAGACCAGTGACAAAAGAAAAATTATTTAGACTTGGTTCGCTGGTGTTTCTGCTGACAGATTACAGTCAGAAGGTGAGAAGAATGTTAATATAGTGCAACGTAGTGTAAAAGACAAGATGTGCAAATGCTCATATCAATGTGAAGATCAGAGTCACGTGTCCACAGCAGTGAAGCAGACAAGCAATTATATACAGTATATAACATAACCAAGACATACCAAACTGACATATGTATATCAAGAGATACACAAAGAAACTAATGAACAGAACATAAATGACACGCAGGAACACTCTTTTTTTAAACATTAACTTGAGCTTTAATTCAAGTTCAATGTTGTCTGAGTTATTTGCTACAGTCAATTATTGTTGTTGTCCTTATTTACTCTTACTGACATCTTTTAGACAAAAAAATCCATATTAGCAAATATCATTAGTATAATATAGTATAAATCATATGGTCAGATGTCATCTGAAAACGGCAAGTAAAAAACCTCGTATCGTTACGACGATTGTCAGTCGTCCTAACAGTCGTCGTAACGGTACGTCACAGCCAGCTGAACAGACTAAGATTACTTTGAAAACGTAAGAATTGCTGTGACCAATGCAACAGCATGATCATGAGTAATGTGCTCACCTTCTCTTAGAGTGATAAGCGATGTGTCATTATCATTTAAGGGGCATAATAGGAAGTTAAAGGATTTCATTTTCGAGTAACTCCACCAACACTGGCAACAGTTCAAACATAGAAGCGTTATTAGCTAATGGCACATGTGACCTCGTTTAGAGTCAAAAACATTAATGATTAATTCATCGTCATCATTTCACCTCAACGATTGTCAAATACATGGTAATATCCGGCGATTACACATACGTTATTATATGTTTGCAATGTGCTCAAGATAAGCAACGAGGGACATTGTTATTCCAGCAATTAGACCGAGCCCAGATGCAGAATAAGCTAGCCACAACGCCGTTAGTGCTGACAGGAGTTGCAAAGACGATACACCAGAAACTGCTATTTCTAGACGAGCCTCAACTTTAATTATATTCGTTTAAATGTTAGTAGAAATTAGAAGTGTTTGAACCCACTTTCGACGTTTAGACACCAACGTTAGCTGAAGCCGCTAACACGTAACGTAACGTAAGCTAGCTAGGTTAGCCGGCTTGTGTCATGACTCGTAACAGCCACGCTGCTTTCTGCGGCCGCTATTTAGTGTCCGTGTGGCGCTTTTTTAACTGAACGCTGCCACGAAGTCGCTGGCAAGCACTCAGCTATAATTCAACCTTTACAACTTACCTGTACTTTTCTCCGCCCAGCAGCATTTTGCCTGTGATGCGTGGCCATCTTGCATGTTGACAGTAGTGCATATGATGCTATATCCGGAAAAAAAGAAAACACGCGAACCTAGGAACTCTGGGTAATGTAGTTTTTAAAGTGTCCTTCGCGTTTCAGCGGTGCCAGGAGTCAGGACGACAGTAAACATTGCAGCTCCCAAGAAGCTCATTTTAGTTGGCTGCGTCAAAAAACAATTTTACAATACATCTACGCAGATGACATTTTTGATAAATTCACATGACACTGTAAGCTATTTGTATTTTATGAATAATGGATTATTTTTGAGGTTTTATTTTCAGGAACAGAACTAGTTAAATATTAAATAGTAAAAGACACCAGGTTAATATACTGAGCCAGCCAAAAGGCATACTTTCACACAACGTGTACAAAATATATGTGACAAAGATATACCAGACAAACAAGATCGGAAAAGAGGTAAATAACACATTCACTGTGGGCCGCACAGACAGATAACATGTAGATAAAAGATGGTATAGGCTTAAATTCAAAAGGCGTCGGGCCAGAGAGTGTGTACATGAAAGCAAAATAATTCATTTAATTAAACGATTTTATAACCACCGTGAAGCTGTCGGCCTACTTCACAAAATCCTTATCAGTGTAATCCAAAGTTCCTTTGTTGTGAAGCTGACACTAAAGTATAACTTCACCAGACTTCCCGTATCCCTCATTTAGACAGGCCGACTGACTTTCCTAATATTAAGACCTTTTCCTTGTAAATTGACGTCTTATTTTGTATTTTCACATTTTTATTCTCGTAACATAGCGAAGTTCATCACGATTTTTTTCCCACACAAATTTACTTCTTTGATTCCTCTAAAACTGCACGTTTGTTCTCGTGATATTTAACATTTTTTTGTCTTAACATTTCGACTTTATTCTCGTCGTCTGTCGTTTTTATCCAAACCAGCCGTGGGCCTCCGTGTGTGTGTAACCCAGGGGAAACCTGCTTGTTGGTTTATCCACCAGCAGAGGGCGCAATAGGGTAAAGCTGTTTGTTTACTGTGGTTGTTCATTTTACGGCCCTGATTTCGTTCACAGTTTAATAGTGAGATCTGTTGCTGTAGGCCTTGCTGACATGGAAGTCGCACATGTTTAACTCCATGAAATGTTTTAAAAGTTAAACGAGATGTACATGATACATTCAATTAAAGTATGCGCCGCTTTTCTATCCATTACGTTCATAATACGTTTAAAAATCGATCTATTCCCATTCAAGATGAGATTACTTAAAGATTTATGCTTGAAAGACGCAACTCTGAATTTCATACAAAACAGTTATTTTGGCAGAGCTCAACTTCAGGCCTGTCAGATGGAGGATGTGGTGGTGTGTTTGTGTGTGTGTGGGGGGGGTTGTCTTTTGGAGCAGTAATCCTCCCTGCTCCGGCCTCTCCTCCCTCGTCCATCCCTCCTCCTACCTCCTGCTGCTGCGCACCATCCTCTCCACAGCGCTTAATTACGGAAGAGACTCAGCTGGAAAAGAAGAGTAGACAATTCATGCTGCACCTGTGGTAGCTCTCAAAATGTCCAACCCAAGGTGACAAAACTGCGGGGATTTGCTCTGGAAGTCATTTTGCGCCACAAAGATCTGGATTCCTCCTTTTTATCCATATTAAAGTCGGATAAACCTTTAAAAAAAGACATGGGTTTTGCATGGAGGTCTTGGCAGATCCGTCTGCTAAAACTTGAAGAACTGAACTCTGGATGCTGTGCTGTGAATCTCAAGACTTTCATATGTAAGTATGTCTTTGCAATAGTTTTGGGACGATTGTGACAACTTTGTGTTGAAGTAAACAATATTTAAATGTAAATCATAGGTCCGATGATCTTTATATGTCATTGTGCTCATAAAATCAGTGGAACCCGCTGATAAATTAAAGGTGAAAGTGAAAGATTCATAGTGAATTCATAGTGAAAAGAGTTTGTCAATAGTAATTATAAAATGATCAAAATCAGGATGAGAACGCATCAACCATGTCACATGACTTATTTCATATATCACGGAATAAATCCAGGTTGGGGAGGGTGTGTGTCATCCCTCCTGGGGAAATTAAGTCCCTGTCAAGGTCATAGCAAAACTAAAGAAAATCACAGAGAGCAATTAATAAGAAACAATCAGAAAAACAGCAAATAAAAAAGGAAAACTTTATCTCTATATGTATGTATATACAGTAAATACAGTATATATATACAGTATATACTGTATATCATTTGATATATACATGTTGCATTTAATTCCGAAGCCTCAATAGTCATAATAATGTCGCCACAGACTCGTTTCGTATGGCTATACTGACTTTAATCTACATGTTTAGACTCTCTCCAATTACATTGAAAGGTTTTTGCCAAAGAATTAGGTCATCAGTTCAGAGCTGAGTACCTGCAGTATGGAGCTCTGAGAGAGGGGCAGCCACTAAACCTGGACCATCACACCCAGACAGGATGGAGACGTGGACTATATGTGTCTGCACTGGTTCCAAACTGGAATATGTTGGTTCCAGTTAAGTTTTGAGTATTTCATAAAAGTTTCTCAGGAGTTTGTGCTTATGAGCAATGGTTTACTTCTCTCACAACTAAGAGAAACTCTCAGAGCTTTTAGTTGTTACAGGAAGACTGTTTGGTGTATAGCAGAACATAAAAATGGAACATTATGAATGTAACACAAATGCACAGGAAAATTGATAAACACGAGAATACATTATTATTATTATTATTATTTGTGGTAGTTGTAGTTGTTGTACTAGTGTTGAGGTTTGTTTGTTTTTTACTGGTATTTCTGGTATATTTACTGATAAATATTACCTAATTGCCCACTGAAAAGAAAATGTCAAAACTCTCATGTGTCTTTTCTCCCGTGTCTGCTCCACCTGTAGCTGTGATTAAATTCTAGTACGGAGAATCAGGATGAAAAGATGGCAGCCATGCTGTTACCAACGGGTCCTGATGGCTTGCGGCGGTTCACTCACGAATCCTTGGCTGCCCTGGAGCAGCGGATTGCGGAGGAGCAGGCCAAGAATGCCAAGGATTGCCAGGAGGAGCTGGGGAACGAGCCGCCCAAACCCAGGGCCGACCTGGAGGCAGGAAAGCAGCTCCCACGCATCTACGGTGACGTTCCTACAGAGCTCATCGGGGTACCACTGGAAGACATCGACCCCTTTTACTTCAAGAACCAGAGGGTGAGGGTTTGTGTGTGAGTGTGTACGTCACTAAAAGTGGCCGACCTTGTAACGTGACACAGGACGCCCGCATCCCTGTCAGAAATGTCAGATCAGACGCCATTTATGAAACATCCAAAGAGGAGATGCATGTTGAATCCTTGAATGTGCTCTGGAGAAAACCTTTGAACCTCAACTATTTCAGCACTTACCAACCATTTACAATCACATCTCGTGTTTTTTGGTGGGAGGAGTTTTGGAGGTACGAGGAGCCAATCAACCACTGTTTCTCTTTAATCCCACTAAATCCCAGTATATTCAGTTGAGAAAAATAGTCCTACTGCATCAATCTGCGCTAGCCCAGAGTCCAACATGCTAGCTAGCTACATAATAGCAGCCTATTTAGAGTTAAATTTCCATTATTCCATTATGAGATGTAACTTAGTAAATGGGACTTGTTTTTTTTTATTTTCAAAACCCTGTTGGATAATGACAAAAACATAATTCCAGCCTGTTATGCTAATGCTAGTTTGAGCTATTTGGGAATACTGGCAAGCTACTAGCAACTCTTAGTGTACTAAGACAAAGTAACTCCTCTATGTTGAAGAAGTTCAGAGGTCACTATGAAGAAAATAATAAACTATAGAATGTCACGACTGAACAATCAGAATAGCACATTACAGAGATTTGTGTAATTCAGTCCAACAATAGTTGTCATAGAGCGGCTTGGTTTTGCATGAAAATCGTCCTCCGTCTTTTGTTGCTCACCTCAGAGACTATAGGTTTGAGTTCCTGTTCCAGCTGTTTGGAACCAGCACCACCATATGGGAGTGATCCGTCAGACAAAACAAGATTTAGCGGCAATTAGCCCGATGCAGCGACTTCTCTCGTGGATGCGGACGAAGGATTAGCAAGTTTTGGTTTTGCAGTCTTTAGATCAGACGTCGGCCCATTAGAGGAAATAGGACGTGTTTGTCATTCTTGGCGTCTCTTTGTTTTGGCGTGTGATGGCTGCTGGATAGGAGGATTATCTAAAGATGGGAAAATATTTAAATAAATGCTACATCTGTTTGGAGAAGGTTCAGCCTCCATTATCTCGGCCTGCCTCGCCCGCTGTGGGGACGGCTTTCTACAGGCAAATGTGCTTATGGGCCATGTCAACACAGATGGCAAACACAGTGGCGGCTATATTATCATCCCGGCTGGCTGAAGAAAACTGCTGCTCAGCTGATAAATGATTTATGTGCTGCTGTTTGTTTACACGTGTTTTTCAATTATGACAATCCGCATGAACTGGCTCCATATTTGCTGTTTTACAGTGGAGGTAGACACACTAACAGAGTGTGTTCTGGAGAGGTACAGTGGCAACAAGTAAATGCAATATTGCAAATTACAATCTTACGTTAGGTCACTACTTTGACATGCATGCTGTACTTCCTGTATCTGTCTGTATTGAAACAAAGGCAAAAAAAAGCGAGTGAATGGACAAAAGTAATCACATAATCAAGGTACTGCAGTAAACATACTGGATGGTGATTTTCATCACTTTTGTGGTACAGGATATTTCCTGGGTGGTTTGTCCGTCCTTTAAAGTTGAATAAAAGTTAGATATTGTCAAAGACAACGACCAGCAGCATAAACAAATGTGAATTAAGCTGAGAATGACTCAGTCCAGACCATAGACTGATGGAGATGTGTGTCTGGTGGAGGTTATTAAAGGTAGAGAATTTCCTGTAGACATTAAGCACATGGTTCGCATCCTGTTAACACTTTAAACACCGGAAAATGTATCGCTAACTGAGTTGATCCTTATCTGCATTATAAATGATTAAACATTACAGGTTGGAGGAGTAACAAGTTTCATCTTTCACTCTAACATTTTTGTATTTGGTGCGTTTCTCTCATTCATGATTTTTGTCTTTTTTTTCTTTCCTTGCAGACTTTCATCGTACTCAACAAAGGGAAGGCCATTTTCCGATTCAGTGCCACGTCTGCGCTGTACATCTTCAGTCCTTTTCACTTCATCCGGTCGATCGCCATCAAAGTTTTAGTCCATTCATATCCTTTCTGTTTGATTACGAAAAATAATCGTGTAATTATTGAACAGTGCAGGTCATTATCATTTTCTCACGTCGTCTGTCAAGTTGATTTGTTTGCAGGATGAACATATTAATGAAATTAGGGATAATGTAATAGTTAAACTCCATACTTTTCTGGGAAAAAGGTTTGGCTACATCATCTATATGACTGTAAAGATGATAAATAAATGCAGATTTAAAGATAATAGTAAGGATCATACACATACAGAACATGTTTATGATTGTATCACTCAGGATGAATGAGTGTGTCCTTATGTTTTGGAATATAACTCAGACTCTTTCTTTTAAGAACAGAACTTTACCAGCTAAACACACATTTTATACCACACAAATCCAGAATCCTCTCCTTGCCAATAAGCCAATTTGTAACATTTACTGATTCATCTTGTAGCTCCTATTGGATTTTTCCATAGTCCCATATTTGAACCAGCTTTGGCATCGCAAACTAAATCCCCTGATATCCCTCTTTTAATCTCTGAAATGAAATAAGAGCGAGGAGATTTGACATCACATGACGGCGGCCGGTTAGTTATCACCACCAGAGAATCTTTCCTCTCTGCTTTTATCACACAAAACATAAACTACTATCCACGTCACAATTAATCACGCATGAATGATGACAATGAAACATCCTAAAGTGACACCGATCCTTAATGTACTTTGTTATGTATATAGTTTTTCAGTTTCTATTTGTAAAGATGTTTTTGTTTTCTTTGTAAATGTCCTAAATGCATCATCGTTTGCTGTTATTTGGTTTAATATTTCCTGAAACTAAACAAATTATTTACAATTTCTTATGGTGCCATGTTTTCTCATCGTAGTTACAAATCTGAAGACATTTTAGTCAACAAAATTAACTGACAGTAATTTCCCGTCCAATATAAAGCATAAACACACACTGTCATACACACACTGTGTATTTGTTCCACTGGTCCATGAGAGAATAGGATCACACTCAGGTCTAATGTTAAATAGAATGATTTTCTATAATCTGTATTTAGTTGTAATGCCGTTGACACGCACAGACCTCACTGAGTCGTTTTATCCTAATGGGTGGATATTCCATAGGATTAAGGGAAATGTTACTAAACGTTTCCTCCTCTTCATTCATGGAACAAAATTTGCTTCACGGCTGAATTGGCAACTGTAAAAGATAGGTTTTTACTTTGCACCTTCCTTAACTCCTCTTCACTCTGTTCAGCCTCTTCATCATGTGCACAATTCTGACAAACTGTTTTTTCATGGCAATGTCTGATCCGGCACCGTGGACCAAGTACCTGGAGTGAGTACACGCTGAACCTGTGCTCTGGTACCTGAACCTGCAGTATGTAGCACATAAACTCTGCTTTATTTGTTCTAATGTTGGCTTTTGTTGGAGAGTGGTTAGAAATGTAAGTATATAAAGCATCTGATATCTATTGCACTCTGACTTTGCATGAGTTTTGGTGTTGAAATCACTCATTGCTGCTTTGAAGTCTTAACCGTGGCCCTGTTGAACTGATGGCAGTAAAGACGTCACAGTCATCTGTGCGTCCCGACGTGTTTAGCTCGCAGCACGACAGCGGCACTGAAACGCAGCTCGTTTGTTCATTCGTGCAACTTTGCATCATTCACTCCATTTTATAATTGATACAAAAAGACAAACAGTTATGGGTCATCGTGTTGTGGCATGACAGACACATGAGCTCATCACCCGGTGACTGACACGGTCTACGTGCTGTTCATTGGTTTTCCTCATGGCTGATGCACATGAAGTGATTCACATTTAAACTATTTATATACTGTTAAAAACTGTTTAGTAATACAATATACATTTAAAACTCTCACTACATGATGAACACAAATATCTAGACGCCCTCTCTGTGGCCGTGACTCGTGCACCGTTGGAGTCCGTGCTCAAACTGTGTGTTCCCTCTCCAGGTATACGTTCACTGGGATCTACACTTTTGAATCAGCAATAAAAATGTTAGCCAGAGGATTCTGCGTGGTGCCGTTCACCTTCTTGAGGGACCCGTGGAACTGGCTGGACTTCACCGTCATCATCATGGCGTGAGTAATGATATTAGAATTGATAAACATTCTCTCCCCGGGATCCTGTTCAATTTACATTAGGGCTGGAGACGACGTGCAGGGGTGTGTGTGTGCTGCATTAAACTAGACTCAGAGAAGATACACTGTTTCTGCTAATATAAAGTTAACTTTCATCACAAAGTCAGATGGGCAAATGGAAATAATATGTTGGTAGTATTTTTACGTGTGGTTATTTTATTTTTTAAATTTTATTTATGTATGATATTGTTTTATTTTTTATATTTTTTTATATTGTTTGGACTAAATGGTCATGTGATCTTATAGAAATGGTTATTATTCTCACTGAGCACTGAGTCTGTTTGCAAAGATTCATGTTTATCTATTTAAATTGCAGATATCTGACAGAATTCGTAGACCTTGGAAACGTCTCTGCGTTACGAACATTCAGAGTCCTACGAGCACTGAAAACCATCTCAGTCATTCCAGGTAAGACAAATACCTCAAAAAACAACGCTGGTCTCTATCCCTCCTTTATGGTCATATGGTTTCTGTTCTCTGGGGTCCCTGATGGTTATGTGGTTCCAGCTCTCTATGGTGCTCACGCTATGGTCATATGGTCCATGCTCACTTTGCTATGTCCCTATGTCCCCTCTCTATGGTTGTTTGGTCCCTCACGGTAATATGCCCCTCTTCAATATGATCCTTCGTGTCTATGGTTCCTCATATATGGCCACATATGGTCCCACATATGGTCCTTGGTCTCCTGTCTTTGTTTTTGGTGACATCAACACATCCTGTCTTTGCAGCTGACTCTAAAAAATTCCTCCTCTGTTGTCTCTTGTCCTCCGTGAAGGTCTGAAGACCATCGTCGGTGCTCTGATTCAGTCTGTGAAGAAGCTGGCAGACGTGATGATCCTGACGGTCTTCTGTCTCAGCGTGTTTGCCCTCATCGGCCTGCAACTTTTCATGGGCGTCCTGCAGCAAAAGTGTGTCCGTAGCATGGCGCACTGTGTGAACGTGTCCGGCAACATCAACACATCCTTTATATGCAGCAACAGAACCTGGAGCTCCAGGGAAGACTTCCTCTTCAGCGAGGGTCTGTCAGTCTGTCTCTGTCTGTCTGTCTGTCTGTCTGTCTGTCTGTCTGTCTGTCGGTCAGAAAAGTACAAAACCCCGAATCAATCAGTGAATGATTCAAATTTTATTTCCATTGCACTTTTCATACATTGGCTGCAACTTCAAATGCTAAAAACAAGGAAAAAGAAGAAGTTTAATTCGGTAAGACACCGTAGATAAAGAAAACAAAGAAGAAAAAGATCAAATGAAGAAACATAAAATAAATAATAATACAGAGAGACATTTGAATATTTAAATTAAATATAGTTTTAGATTATAATGCATTTTTATTGAAATCAAATTATTATTGATATTGATTATTGATTGAATATATCAATTATTAAATAAATTGACATTGAATATTTAAAAAAAATTGTAAAATGTATTTTAAAACAACAACACCAATACTACTATTACTACCACTACTACTACTAATAATAATGATAACATAATTAATTGGATGTTGTATTATTCTGAATAGTTATGATTATTTTTTTACTCTGAATCTTTTTTTTTTTTTTTTGCTCCTATTCCCTCAGATAATTTCTACAAAGTTGAAGGTGCAAAGGACGCCCTGATATGTGGATATGGCAGCGATGCTGGGTAAGTCTGTTTGTCGTGCTCACCGATTCACATATGCTCGTGCCAGATATTACATAATAGCATGTTATGGATTTTCATCCTATGCATGTTATTTGTATAATTGGATACAGTAGCTGCAGCAGCAGGCCCAGCACAAATACGTTTCACAGATAAAAGAGATTGAACAATACATGATGCACTTTGGGCTTCATATTTCAATCTGTAATATATAAAGAGGAATGATCTCCTCCTATCGTGAGACAGACTGCCTACCAAACAACACGTGGTGTGAGTAATCACTTCACTGGAACCCGTCGCCAGCTGGACAGACGGGAAATCCCGCAGTTATAAGGATGCAAGAAAATGGATGATGTGTGTCAGCAAATAGCAGGAATGAAAATGTTGAAGATGATGAATTATGCACTTATATTTTCCCTATTTCATTGGTCATAGTTCAGGAACCCTTAGTTCAGGGCTGAGCTGCTCTTTCTGTGTGTATCAGTGAATTTACCGGCCTACACACCTGGTTAGACACGGCTGGTGTTTGTGGATGTTGGCAGCTCAGGATTGATGCAGATGGCCAATCAGAACAGAGCAGGGGGGTTGGGCTAAAGCTGGAGGATGTGACATTTAAACACTTTCTCTCTGTAGAGTTTTGTGGAAATCCATAGATTGAGCGAAAAACATCAGACTCGACTGATGGAATCTAATTTGAGAGAATATGTGAAGTGGCCTTAACAACTTGTCAACCTGTCAACATTTGCAGTCTCTCTGTGTGAAAGCAGCTTACGGTGCTGCTGCTGTTTATGCTCTCTATAAGCTCTGGTCGGAAAGTTGAGTTCGAGTGACCGACAAACGGCGCTGTATGGATTCATCTGCATTAATGCACAATTCTAATTCCGCGGTGGATTTCCAGTCCCCCTCGGTAACTCCCATCCAAATATTTAAAGGAAGTTAATCTCCCCAAGAACTCAAATGTGATTTAGTAGTTTGCGGTGAAGTCAGAGGGAACAGAGGAGACATTAGAGGGTTTTCAGGGGGATTGGTGCTCAGCCCAGCGCTGATTTGATCTATCCAGCTGTCCCAGAGTTTACCTACATGTCACTGTGATTGTGTTTGTGTTTCTGCCATTTGTGGATCTCCAACAACGCAGGGCACAGACACAGTTTTAATCTATTTCACTCTAATGGATTTGATAATGGCTGTTGGGATGACAGAGAGAACAGACGAAGACACTTTCCTCCCATCATTTGCGATGACAGCGCCCTGTCGTCCCAAAGATGGCATCATTCTTGGCACGTTTGTAGAGTTGTAGAACCGTTCGGGTGTCTTTTAGTTTGTTGAATGACTCATAAAGCTTATTATGGTCTGTTGGACTGCGGAGGAATCTTTCTGAGGTTGACGGCAACAATGATAAGAGTTCGGTGATGGATTGTTGCTGCAGAGGTCGTAGCCGTTCTTCATCATCCGTACCATAGATTTGAGGCAGATGTTTATCCTTTCACATCTTAAAGCCACACGCTGCATCAAGGATTACCACCGACTGTACAGACGCGCTGAACTTTTGCCCTTGATCAGCCAGATGTGAACTCACGTCCGCCCAATTCACCGTTCGATGGAGAGTATTAAATTTATTAAAGACGTTTTCTAAAGTCTTACATACCACAGACTGATCCACCACAGACTCAACCGCCTCTGGTTAATCTGACTCAGGCTGTCTTCAGCTGACCTGACGTCTCTTCTGCCAGGGTGTGTTTGTCCGTCCGTCTGTCAGCAGGTTATCTGAAAAAGTGACAGACTGATTCAGAGGAAATCGAGGAAGAATGGATTAAGAGTTAAAGGCCGATCTGGATGTACACATTTTGTTTACTTAACACTGAAAAATAGGGCATTTGTCAACATTTTTGAGAAAATTCATGCATGTGTATAGTGTGATGGACTTTGAACAGGTACAGTATTTAGATCCAGATCACATCCAGATCATGTTTATGATGTCACTAGCAAATATCCAAACAATAATAAGGAAACAGCAGAATGTTAACATATTATCAACTTTCCATAATAAATCCTCCCACATCGGATTTCACGGTAATGACAGTAAAACGTAGCAAACAAGAAGCACTGAGCTATTTCTCACTTCTTCAAAGTCCCAGAAGATGCCCGGGGTTAATGATTGTGATTCTTAACACTCATGAGTAATCTGTTGTCGGATGTACAGGTGAAAAGGAAAACATGAGTCTGTGTTCTGCGTTGAAGCTGTGGATGTTGTCCGTGACGTAGCGAGGCTCCTTCAGGACCTCTGCTCACACTCTGCTCGTGCAACAGCCGTCTCCAGAGCATCGTTGCTATAGAAACCCCCTGCACATTTGACCTTACAGGTGTCTTGTTTTTTACAGCTACAGCTCACTGCGCAGCGAGCCTCGTGTTTCAAATCGACGGTTAAGGCGTCAGCATCGCCAAGCCGTGCAATCACGAAATTAGCAACCACATCGTTGGGATGGAGGTGGGACCTGGTTTTACAAAAAGCAAACGCATCCCTGAAGGCACATTTTGGATTGATAAATATGATTTTTAGAAAGCCACTCAGATGCATTTGAATGTAAATAAGAGTTACATTTGTAGCATATTTGTAATTTTTGTAGCAAATAAAATTTATTTTACATTTATATACAGGGTAGATGCTCGTTTGTAGAGTTGTTAACAATGATGTATCATTCTACGGATGTGAACGTCCTCACAAGATTCCTCACAGTTCCTACTAGGATCCTGAGTGCAGTAATGTCAACATTTGTCAGGTTTGTAAAATTTGAAGTTGATTTTAAGGTGTATTGGTCCTGATCATCGCCCTACACAAAATCAAACCTGGAGTAGGTGTGGGGGTGTGTGTGTGTGTGTGTGTGTGTGTGTGTGTGTGTGTGTGTGTGGTGGGTTGTTAGGTGGCTTCGTCTGCATTGATAATGAAGGAGGGGCTGCAAGTGGTCATCCATCGCACCCTCGCACTGCTCGGTGGGATGTACAGCTGTTCCCTGGCCAGCTGTTTCGCAGCCATTACGAAATTATTCCGCGGCCAGACCAACACGGCCGCCCAGCTTGTCCTCAGCCACTGGACTGGAATATTTGCTGTAATGCCACTATGCTGTGACAGTCAGACAATGTGGATCAGAGATGGAGGCATGGAGCTGATTTTTTTTATTTGAACCGGAGTTTGACATCCATCTGGCTCAGCCTAATCCCTTTTGGCTCCGGTGTATTTTAGAGCTCCTGCCTGAAGTGCCCTCTGCAGTTGCATTAATGCTGATGGTATCAGTGTGCTGCTAACTGACTCACCCATTCATTCCTACGGGGTCAGAGGACACCAGGCCACACAGAGACAGCCTGGTGGTCGATGTAGTTCTCTTGTTTTGGATGTAATGCTGCACAGCCTCTGTTGAACAGTTTCTACGTGTCATCGCATCACGTGACTTATTTTCTCGTTTGTGAATAACAGGAAGTGCCCCGATGGATTTGACTGCTTAAAAGTTGGGAGAAATCCAAACTACGGCTACACCAGTTTTGATACTTTCGGCTGGGCCTTTCTGGCCCTCTTCAGACTCATGACCCAGGACTACTGGGAACAGCTGTTCCACCAGGTGCTCATCCCTTCTATCATCATAAATGTAGCATAGACGTAGTTTTACTCAGGGGTAAACATATTTTGTGAACAATTATTGATGTGTATGACTTAGAGTAAACGTTGGTCTTCTTTGGTCCTTTTTTGTTGCTTTGGTCCACATTACGGAGAAAATAGATTTGTATGATAACTCTGCTAAACACAGCGTCCATCAGGACAGATTGGGTTTAATGAACTTACCTGTCTGAAGTCATAGCCGTTGTCGGCTCGTTACGTGTTTAGTTAATCTTTCGTGACATGTAACGAGCGGGAAAAATCTGCCACAAGGTCAGATTCAGCAGCTGTCCTGTCTCGTAAAGGGATTACAGGTGACCAAAGTAAAAGTACTCTATAATCCATTTATTTGGAGGTGGAAAAATTAGCTTCATAATCAAACCCTCCTTTGCAGCTACATATGCATCACAGCGTTTCTTATAGTTTCAGCTCTAATCTACTCCTCTTGAAGCGGTCGATGATCGGGACAATATTTTAGGATTCACTTCAGATTTAGGCAATATGGTTCAAGTATTTTGTTCAGCTCTCAACATTGAAATTTGATTCTGTGAAAAGTTTTCTCAGCTCATATAAATGATGACTAAAAGTACCACAGCAACCAGACTCCAGTTATTCTCACGGCCGCCTTTTGTCTTTTCGTTCAGACTCTTCGCTCTGCGGGGAAGACCTACATGGTTTTCTTCGTCCTGGTGATCTTCCTCGGCTCCTTCTACCTGGTCAACCTGATCCTGGCCGTGGTGGCCATGGCCTACGAGGAGCAAAATCAGGCAACCATTGCGGAGGCCTGGCAGAAAGAGCGTGAGTTCCAGCTGGCCATGGAGCACCTCCGCAGAGAGCAGCGAGTAGGTGCACAGTCCACTTTCCGCTAACGTCAGACAGTAGAAGTAATGAGCTGAAATGTGTAACGTAGTTTATTTCTGTGTTAAGTTGGCAGCAAGAAGACAAGCTCAGGAGACGGACTCGGCGTGGTCCCCAGAGTTGTCCCCAGTTCACCTGAAGACAGGAGCTTTAAGGAGAGGAAGCAGCAGACGGAGGAGATCTCACAGGACCTTATCGGAGCAAACAGCAGAGGAGGCTGCTGAGGAGAAGGACACCTTTGACCCGCTGGATGATCCAATGGTACCGAGCTAAGCAGGTCCCCCAGCCTTCGATTAACGACCCACGTGTTGGTGTTAACGTGTGTTCAACCTGTGTCTCCGTAGCCTCCTCTGTCCCCGCTGCCAGTCCACCCTCTCCTGGCCACCCTCTCGTCTCATCCCCTCAGCACCAGGAGGGCAAGCCAGATCAGCACCTTCAGCGCTCTCCGCGTGCGCAACAACTCAGACGCCGACTTTGGGGACGACGAGCACAGCGTTCACGGGGACGCCATGAGGAGTCGCGCAAATTCAACGGCCACTCCCTGGAAAAGGAGGACGGGCAGCGTGAGGAGCCACTGCTCCCAGGTTTTCACCCCGATCCACGTTAACGGCCAACTCACCCTGTCCCTAGACCACAACGGAGTCATGGCCATGGGCCTGCACACCTCCATGCCTGGCTGCAGCATGGAGAAGCTCAAGGAGGACACAGTGAGTGATGGAAGTCGCTACGTGACTGAGCCGATCCAATATATTTCAATCGGCACCAATTAAGGCCTCATCAAATATAACAACCAAGTGTGTCTCTCTGTCTCCCAGATGCCTGTGTCTCCAGAGGACACAATACCCAGACTGGTCCTCCACCCGTCCCCAACGGTGCCCGAGGCTGCTCCCTCACACAGGAAGAGAGGCCTGAGCACCGTCAGCTTCCTCAGCGACGCCATGGATGGTGAGTGTGAGATTCATTCACGTGTCCCACCGCGCGGCCACGCAGTGACACATCATACAGCCGGTCCATACGGACCGACCTCGGGTCATGGCCGACCCTTTCCTGTTCTGTGTTTGCAGAGCTGGAGGAGTCGAGGCAGAAGTGTCATCCCTGCTGGAACACGTTCGCCAAGAAGTACCTGATATGGAACTGCTGTCCCTGCTGGCTAAAGATGAAGGAGTGTGTGAATATCATGGTGATGGATCCTTTTCTAGATCTGGGTATCACCATATGCATTGTGCTCAACACCCTCTTCATGGCTCTGGAGCACTACCCCATGACTGATGAGTTCAGCACGATGCTCTCCGTGGGCAATCTGGTGAGGGCCTTTAAATGACAAGGGGCTATCACAGGGGACGGTTTGTTATCAGACACAACGCGCTCTCTCCTACGTGCTAATGGACTCTAAAATGTGTGAAAGCCATAGAGGAAAGTGAAACACCACTCAAATGAAGTCTTTTTATATCAGGCTTCATGTTGTGTCCTCTTCAGCAGAACTTAGGGAGCTAAATAAAACCATGTTGTTAAGTATTAGAGTGGTGGCTTTGTGGGCCACCTTTTTTTTATTTTTGTGATAATCCTCAGTCTCCCCCTACTGGTAAACCAGAATCCTTCTGGTTTTTCCTCTCCTGAGTTTGTTTTGTCTGTGATTTTTGGACTTGTTCAGGTGTTTACAGGAATCTTTACTGCTGAGATGGTGCTGAAGGTGATCGCCCTGGACCCGTACTACTACTTCCAGCAGGGCTGGAATATATTTGATGGGATCATCGTTTGCCTCAGTCTGATGGAGCTGGGTCTCTCCAACGTGGAGGGCCTGTCTGTGCTGCGCTCATTCAGACTGGTAAGAACAACCATCATGTTCTGCTTTAGGTATCATGTTGACTGTAATTTAAAATTTATGAATGAAGCCAAACTGAACCGAGATTCACCCACAAGAAGGACTGTAACCCTGAAAATGACCTCAGCCCCACAGTGTCTCACCACCATCATCACGCGTCTCTTTCTACCTTCTTCTCTTCATCAGCTGCGAGTCTTCAAGCTGGCAAAGTCCTGGCCGACTCTCAACACTCTCATCAAGATCATCGGGAACTCGGTGGGCGCTCTTGGAAACCTGACCCTGGTGCTGGCCATCATTGTCTTCATCTTCGCGGTAGTGGGCATGCAGCTGTTTGGAAAGAACTACCAGGACTGCGTGTGTAAGATCTCGTCCGACTGTCAGCTGCCGCGCTGGCACATGAAGGACTTCTTCCACTCCTTCCTGATTGTGTTCCGGGTCCTGTGCGGCGAGTGGATCGAGACCATGTGGGACTGTATGGAAGTGGCCGGGCAGCCCCTCTGCATCCTGGTGTTCATGTTGGTCATGGTCATAGGGAATTTGGTAGTAAGTACAAAATTGGACTAACGAGAAGTCTGACCACAGAGAGATTTGGCTGCATGGCTGATTTTGATTCTTTATGATGATGTCATAAATAGTCAGGGCTGTGTAATCAGGTCGGTGCAAACAGGCGTAATCACTGGTATTAGTGTTTGGGTTTGTCTGTAATTGTGATAACTCAAACAGTTTCTATCAGATTTGGATCAAACTAGTTAAATTGGTTGGGGTTGTTTTGTTTTAAAAACCTTTAAGGGTCATGGTCCAGGTTCACGCTAATGGGGAATATTCTCACGCGGAGTTTTCCAGCTGGCGTGACGTGGACGTCATCAAATTTATATTTCCCATATTTCTACTGGATCAACATCAGTAACTGTTGTATATTACATAAGCTGAGCTCATTTCATTTGTGTTCTTTTGTTTCGAAATTGGCCCATACACATATACATATATATACATATATACGTGGTAGATTACAACAAATGTGATCAAAACTTCTATTTTCCCATGAAAGCAGCAGGCACGAATGCATTTCCAGTTCCTGCGGTGTTCTGGATTTCTCATTCAGCGCTCTTGAACGCTTGCTAGTAACTCATACGAACTGCCTTGAAGATTAGCATTAGCGGATGACATGTAAACCATCTGTTGTCTCTTCCAACTCATATAGCACATACATCACCAGCACACGCTGACACGCAGACTGCGGTCGTCACACGTGGCTGCTGGAGCTTTACAGCAGGCCGGATGTCCGCAGGGATGAATGTTTTAACCATTACCGACAAACTTAAACACACGGCTGAAATTCTGGCCTCAGTTGTCTACATAGGATGGAACACGGCCACAGTGGCGGACATCCCAACCTTTGGATCTGCTGTTGTCAGTGCATGCTACAGTTCTGTCTACACACAACTCCAGTCACTTGGTGCCATTGTACTGGTCATCAATTGTCCAGCTGTGTCCCAGAAACCAACTTTTTGCTATTACCTGCATTATTTTAAGATGTCTACATCCCCCAACAGTTCTCATTAAGGTGTGATGCAGCGCTACAAATAGCTGCTGACTCAGTAAAACTGATGAGGGATGAGTGGCGGTGACAAAGATTACGTCGCACATTCAGCTGACCTTGATGTACAAATGTTGGACACCAACATCTGCAATCACTCTGTTGCCTTCTTATGGAATATAGCCAATCACAGCACAGCCCCTCGTGGAGTACGAGAGACGGAAACCTCATCTGCACAGGAATCGTGGGAAAGCTGTTTATCCAGGGGATTATACAGGATGCTTAGGGCGAGAAGGTCGAAGGGCGTTCATCACTAATCATCTACTCATGCTTCCTATCTCTGATTGGCTCAGTGGCTAAAGATGATCCTTACCAGCTGTGCGCTCGCACACATACACTACACACACGCTGTGTGTTTGATGCTGCTGGTCTTTGTGCCGATTGACAAATAATTCAAACAAAAGGTTAACAACCACGTACGATCGGGGAATCGATCGTAATTGAAAATTGATGATGGCGGCTCTCACACACAGCAAGAAAATATTACAAAACATGAAAAAAGATATGGAAATAACTCATAGTAGCACAAAATGAATACAACTGAACGATTGTCCAATGTTCATATTATACTATGAAGAAGATTAACAAAGATATCAATATTGATAGATCAATTTTTCAATATTTCATCGTTGATTTAAGGACCTCTTTTGTTGGGAGCAAACAAAATTCTCATGTGACCTTTTGTGATGAAACGAGAACTGTGATGGGAACAATGATGGGGGGTGTTTGCAGTTCTCATGTGATCAGGCAGAACAAGTCCTCTGTGTGTTTCCCATCATAGGAAGTAGATTTGCTTGGAATGAATCTGTCGGTGCCTAAAATGTATTTTATTAGTTTTATTTTCATTTATTTATGTATTCAAGTGATTTTTTCATCATCGCAGTGTCCTGAACCATTCGAACCCTTCTGTTCCCGTGGACAGGTGCTGAACCTCTTTCTGGCCCTGCTGCTCAGCTCCTTCAGCTCAGACAACCTCTCCGCTCCCGACGAAGACGGAGACTTGAACAACATTCAGATCGCCATCGCCCGCATCCACGCCGGAGTCACCTGGCTCGTCGCAAACATCATCAACCTGTTCAACCGCAACTTGAAGCGGAGGCAACAAAAGGCCAGAGACGTCAACCAGTCCATCAAGCTCACTGGAAATCACATTGAAAGCAATGGGAGAATTTGTGGTCTGTACGGGGAGAAGTACGTCATTCCAGAGGAGGACAGCTACATGACCAACCCAGACCTGACTGTCATTGTTCCCATCGCCTCGGGAGAATCAGATGTGGAATTTCTGGAAGAGGAGGAGATTTCACTGTCATCAGAGGATGAAGATAGCAAACCGGTGAGTTGTTCACATCTACACAGGACTTTAAATTATTACAGGTTATGTAATGTCAACCATTCAATTTCAATTCAATTCAATTTTATTTATATAGCGCCAAATCACAACAAAAGTTATCTCATGGCACTTTACAGGTAAAGCAGTTCAATATATAGAGACCCAACATTCCCCCATGAGCAAGCACTTGGCGACAGCGGCAAGGAAAAACTCCCCTTTTAAAGGGAAGAAACCTTGAACAGAACCTGCATTAGGAGGGCGGCCATCTGCCTTGACCGGTTGGGTTGAGAGAGAAAGTGGGAGAGGGTGGGGAGACACAAAGAGAGAAAACAGAGAGCAACTGAAACAATAACAGTAACAAAGATGAATCTGGATA
>OMNV01026244.1:0-30178 GCA_900303265.1 Brotula barbata | reverse complement strand
GCTGTCAGAGAGAGAGAGAGGGGCAAGGAGAGAGCGAGAGAGAGAGGGAGAGAGGGAGAGAGAGAGGGAGAGAGGGAGAGAGAGAGATAGAGGGAGAGAGAGAGAGTGAGAGAGGGAGAGAGAGAGAGAGAAAGAGAGGGAGAGAGGGAGAGAAACTGTATCCTTTCTTTTGTGGTCTTGCTGAAAGAGCTGAACAAAGACGTGAAGAGGTATTAAGGTTCTAGTCTGTCCAAAGCTGTTGAAATGCTTTATTATGCAAAAAAACCACACAGATCCACATTAGTTCTCCTTGACTACAGCACTACTGTGCACACTGAGTCAGAAGATTTTAGGGGCCGTTCCTTTCAGATCCTCGTCTAACAACTCCATTCTGTTTTTGGCCAGCAGCACGGCCATCTTTGTACTCATCACTGCACATATAGAGATAATCTAATCAGAATTACAAGATTATTTTCGGGTAAGACTTTCAACATTCACCTCAAAATGTATATATGTTATTTAAAAAATAGAAAGAAAGGGCGGCACGGTGGAACAGTGGTTAGTGCTGTTACCTCACAGCAAGGTCTGGGTTTGAATCCCGAGTCGATCCTTGTCCTTTCTGTGTGTGTGTGCGTTAGTCCAGTTACTCCTCACATCGCCTTTGACCAAGGCACGAGGCTGGGAACCCGGACTCGGGCCCTGCAGGCCGCTGGACTTTGGGTGCTCGCTGCTCCCCGTGGTTCAGTCGGGTTAAATGCAGAGAACAAATTTCCCCTTTTGGATTAATAAAGTGTAGCTGTCTTTGATTTACAGATGAGACGTGACCGGTGTAGTTAACTACAGGAACGTCCACAGGATGAACAAACACTTTCATTCATTAGAAATCAACACAATGGAAACCATCGGGATGATTTTACATTTGTCCCGCATGAGATTCCAGACGATCATGTTAACGGTCTCGGTTTGGTGAAGTGAACATCGTGCCGTTGTTCTCATGTTAACAGAAACCCATGTGACCGTGAGTCTGGGGGTGTTTGGGAACAAAAAAAAAACAAAAAAACAAAAATCAAGCCCGAAATATAAAGGAGCTTTTTAAGATTTGGACTGTAAGACGTTGGAACACATCCAAGATCAGATGATACCAATAAAGGAAAGAACAACTTGTTCAGTATTCACACACACACACACACACGCACACAGCACAGTCATCACCCGCAGTGTGACGGGAGCACACTGCATTCCTAGGTCATCTTTGGATGTGTGATTCACCATATTTGGCTGCCCCCCCTCCCTACAACTACTACACAAATACACACACGCACACACGCACAAGTATGGATGGATTTAGACCCAGGAAACCACTGGTGAGTCAAATGAGAACAGGGGACACTTTACTGAATGGAAGAACAGCAGGGGAGTCGGATTAGAATGGGGGGCGGAGCTACGATGTGACAAAGAATACATATATATATATATATATCTACGAATATGGATATATGTGTGTGTGCGTGTGAGATCATGCTAACATTAGACCTGATAGCATGATACCAGGATACATTCTGTAGTTTTAAGTTGACCTTTAAATGCAGCACAGTAATGGGGTAATATCCTGGAGAGTTACTGCTGAGTAGCACAGTAATGGAGTAATATCCTGGAGAGGTACTGCTGAGTACCACAGTAATGGAGTAATATCCTGGAGAGGTACTGGTGAGTACCACAGTAATGGGGTAATATCCTGGAGAGGTACTGCTGAGTACCACAGTAATGGAGTAATATCCTGGAGAGGTACTGCTGAGTACCACAGTAATGGGGTAATATCCTGGAGGGTTACTGCTGAGTAAAGTATCTGAGTACTTCTCGCAGCAGTGTCTGTCAGTGTTACATCAGCGGTGAGGATGAAGCTGCCAACTGGTCAGCCGTCCTCCAGGTTGTCAAGGATGTACACTATGTCATCGCCGTGGAAACCCTGGAAGTGTAACACATCTGAGCGGGTCAGGACGGTGAAATCCAACACCGACACTATTTCAGGCAGGAATGTGTTGGCTGCAGCCTAGTGGGTCTGACACACAGGATGACATTAAAAAAAAAAAAAAAAGAAAAGAGATGTGTCAGAGTTCATCACAGGCTTCAACACCTGACACGGTGGAAAGATGCACGCTAATCTCTGCCGGGCTCACAGCCAGAATAAACGTCAGCCCAAATCTCAGATTGGAGCTGAGCTGCTGCTTCAACCAAGACACCTGTTGGAGAGTGAGAGAGGGACTGAGGTGGAGGGGAGGGGGGACGCATCCAAGAAAAAGCGTGAGTCTGCTGTCAGCAGCTAAATCTCTCTCTGCGGCTCTGTGAGCTCTCCCTGTGTGTGTGTGTGTGTGTGTGTGTGCTTCATTATTGTAGTTTATCATCATGCAGAGATTACAAACAGAAGAGACAGAAACCCCCCACCATCCCCTTGAAAGTGAACATTTGTATTGTTTCCCTGTTTATGCTATTAATTACTTTAAGATTATAATGAAACAAACACACACACACACACACACACAGAGATAAAACATATTGAACATAATCCAGATTAGAAATGTAGTTTGAAGCCATTTTTATCACATTTCTTTGTGTTTGAAGGGCAACAAAATAAAATTTCAGCATGGTCTGTACATTTTTCTAGCATTATTCTGATTTATTTTTTATTTTTTGAGACTCTTACATTCATTATTTTCAGCAGAAAGTCTGGATTTATCTAGATTTTTTTTTCGTGAAACACATTTTCTCCTATCAAAAGTGCTAATGAGCCCAAATTCCTCGTCCCGTTGTGACTCTTCAGTAGGAATATGGGTTGGATGACGCACACTGCTGTGTTTGTCTTCTACGGTGATGAGTTCAGTGTGTGTGGGTTCACTTTTCATTCAAACCAGCTTCTAATTTGTTGAATAGATTTTTTTTTTTTGGGATACAGATTCCCTGTTTTGTGTCGCAGGAAACCGCAGAGCGTTACGAAGAAGCCCCGAGTGAATCCAGCTGACAGAAAACATCCAGCTCACAGCTACATCCAAATCCAAGAACAGATGACGAAACATGACTCAAGCCTGCTCCCTGTTGACACACACACACACACAGAGAGAGAGAGAGAGAGAGCTGACGTGGCACACTCCAGACAACCTCTGGAATGATGTTTATATTAAAAAAAGGAAAAGCTGCGGCGTTTTAAAGGGACGGAGGCTGTCCCAGTAGAAGAGTAACCACTATTCTGAGTCAGTGTTTATCCAGCAACGATACTCACACATCAGTGCTGAGCATCAGCCAGCTGGACCTGATTGTTATCTTCTCATTGGGTTTACGGTGTCCTTTCCAAAGAACTCCAATTTAATGTTCCCAGGAAGATTTTCTGCAATGTTCTGAAAACAAAACACGCATAAACTGGCCAAAGCCACAGAAAACAACACACAAGAAACAGAAACGCACTTCGTCATCAGATCGATAAAAACACAAGAGGCTGAGATTAGAAAAATACAAATACGAGGGATTAGAATTTAAGAAAGCAAAACATGAATCAAGTTTCCAGACGAGTCTGAGTGAAGCTCTGCAGTCTGACCACAGATGCATCCTGGGTATTTAAAGGACACTGAATCACTGACACACTGTGACCAAACGGAGGATGAGGATCCACTGTTTGGACGCCAAAAATGGATGGAAATGTAGAAATTGTAGGGAAAAGGTCCTTCAAGATGAGTTTTAAACATTTCTGATTCATCTGTTGTAATACTTTGAGGAAGTTTACTCCACGGACGCCGCCTTACTGTGAGTCACTGTGGCTCAGACAACACTGAGGAAGATAATGTTAGACTGAAAATAAATTGAACACTTCTCTTTTGCTGATTTTGGTTTGTCTTTTCCGTTCTCCAATTGTGCCATGGAGGAAATGAAGCAGCTTCGGAGCCGGTGGTCAGACTCTGAGGGACATCAGAGGGAAGTACAGTCATTTCTAAAACAGTCTAAATCAGGACAGGATGTTCATCTGTCCATCAGTCTGTCAAAAACACGAGCCAGGGTGTGAAAATGGACAAAAACCGGAAACAGACTTGATATTCATCTGAAACAGAGACAGTCCGAGTATGAGACAGATGGACAGAGGGGGATGGGGGGTATTTCCACGTGGGGTCAGGTTGGAGAGGTTGTTACAGATCCCAGAGGGTGCAGGCCGGGGAAGTCAGGTGCTCCTGGAAACATTTTACTAAACAATCACAAGGCTTTTCCGTGATTTTAGTGGTTGTAGAGAGACTGAAAACGTGAAGTGTCAGCTTGCTCGCTTGTTGTGTCATTATTAATTTGAACACATACAGAAACGTTGGGCCGCTGTCATGTTGCTTTCAGTGGCTGCACATAGGAGAGGTGGAAATCAGATTACTTTCATTACAGATCCACAACCAACACGTCTGCTCAGCTATGCATTGTGCCTCTTCCTCTATGCACCAGTGTGTGTGTGTGTGTGTGTAAATCCCAAAGCTAACATCCGTAGCTGGTAGATTTCAGCTGATACAGCAGCAGCTCACACTGATGGCATCATAATCCCAAGACAGGAAATAGGTGAATGTATGTTTTTTTTAGGGGGGGGCTGAATATACAAACACAACTCTAATTCCAACTAAAACGCACCACAGGATAACAGTAAATGATTACAGCCATCCAGCCTTTATCAGTGTGAACACAGCCAAACTAGTTTACTCAACAGACAGCAGGACATCCGCTACACAAGGAGCTCTGTCCTGTAGCAGAGGAAAACTAAATGACTGTGGTAAATATTATGGGATATCAATATGAAAATCCAAGTCGAAATCAGAGGATGAATTCAAATTAATTGTGGATCAGAAACAAAACCTCACTGCAACTCACACGCTGCTAATTTAAGCAAATTTGAGTATATGGTAAATAAAATCCTGATGAGACTTTGGAAACCCAAATTTTCAAATTAGTTTCAAGCCTTTTTACAACATTTCTTTGTGTTGGCATGGCAACAAAATCTGATTTCTGCTAGGTCTGATATTGTTGCATGGCCTTTTCATCTTTATTTTGATTTTTTTCTGTGACCTTTGAATTCAAATGTTTTGGTAGGTAAAGAAATTTCGATAATGTTTTAGAAACTGACTTTTAAGGAACTATTTCTAGATTTGTCTCTGAAATTAAGTTTCTCTGCACATGTCGAAATAGTCTAATTCATCAGAAACTGTCACAACCACCATACATGTCATCTGTTTAGTAAAGAATTTATACAGTGCAGCTTTTTGGGTAACAAATTCCTTCATATACTCTATGAACTACACAGCCACAGGTGGTATATTACATACTTTATTTTCTGTCATTTTAAAAACAGCTTGAGGACAATCAAAATATAAATATTCACATTCGCTCGCTCGTTCGCACTGACACACGCACGCTGTGGCATCAGAATACACATTCACACACGGACACACCCACAAACCCCAGCCCCTGATTTGTTAAAGGTGCAGCAACCCACCAAGAAACAACTGAATAACCCACATTTCACAATCAAACTACACCACTCAGTCTGCAGAAGCTCTTTAACAGTGAGATTAAAAATAAAAAACATTCCTATGCAAGAACAAAACTGTCCAGTCAGATGTTTTGCCTGCTGTGATACAGTGACAAATAACCATCAAACCTCTTATTTCCAAATCCTGGTTTTCACCCACCTCTGTTTTGTCTTTTAACTGACTGGGGCAGAGGCCATCACTCTGACTAACAGAAAAAGCAGGACAGGCTGTTTTGGTCCAATGTTTCCTGTGGAAAATGTGATTTCATACTGTATATGAAAGGATAAGCTGTGACATTTGACATGAATTAACACAGATGTTTCCTGATCCTATGTGGATGCATTAATGTTAGTAATCTTTTATAACTTTGGATCAAACAGAAGAAGAACAGGATCACTGATTTGAAGTTTGTTCTATGTTATGCCTTGTTTGTACATACTGCAAGATGCATCCTTGATCTCTTGGATAAACAATTTCAACCTGTGGATGGCGCTACATTAAAAAAAAACAGTGGATGGCAGAAGTCATTTGGTTTTATCCTCTGGAGATAATAAATATCACAGAAGTCATCTTATGGATGCTTAACACTGTCAAATCAGAATGATTGTGTCATGTTATCCCAAAGTCCAAACAGAAAAAGGAAAAGCAGAATGAGCCCAATGAAAATAATCTAAAAGTATGGCTGGTCTATTTTACTTGAGTGTCTTTGTTAACACTTTCCTGTGTAACACTCCCAGTGTGCCGGGGTTTACAGTGAGAGCCTTTCCCTCCCTTCTTGGTGTGGGTGTTTGTATCTGTACAGTATTTACAAGAATGAATTTAACAAAAAAAAATCAAATTAAGAATTCACTTCAGAATGATGAAAGAAATTATGTGAATCCAGGAAACTTCTCTAATTTCCTCAACCGGGAGGTCAAAAATCACCAAGAATCCTTTTTGACTTGACAAACCCTTCATTTGCAACGAATTAACACTGAAAGTACGATGAGTCGTGGCTTTTGAATATGCCGCGCTCATTAACATGTCAATTCTCACTGCCTTTACCGTAGCTTATTTAGTCTTATGTTACGGTTATCAATAGTTTTTTATGACTTAGCCCTGTTTGTGTCTTATTGAATCATAGGGGTGAAATACATCCGAGGTTGAGAAGATAAAAATGAGCAAATCTGTTTACATTTTCAAGAAATACTAAGAAAATGATGTTGGTTTATTACTCCAATGGAGAGAGGAGTCCAAGAAGACCAACAGCTGAGTTTAACCCGATTTCACCATAAAATCAGGCAAAAATGATGAAAATTCTTGAATACTTTGGGGCACGTGTACATTTTGCTGTTGGCTCTACATGAAAAGTCACAGATAGCCAAAAGTTATTGGACCAATGAATGTCTGAACCGGATTTGATGGCTGTCTACAGAATAGTTGTTGAAGTATTTCACTCTAGACCAAAGACCGACATTCTGATCCCCAGAGGGTGAAATACTGTAAATCTCTGCTTCACTCATCTCAATCTACACATCACTTCGCTGAGGATCTGCTAGAAATATGAAGATACGGAAAATCTGGGACCATGCGTAGCACTGAATCAGGAGGTAAACGATAAGAGCGTTTCCTGCTTTCACGAAAAAGCTTCTGGAGACTGATGAAGCATTTCGGTTTTTTCCCCTCCAGTCCACTCTGTCGTCAATTTCCACACTAATTGCATCGTCGGCCTCCATTCAAACGAGGGAGATCAATATGCAACAGGCCGGGTGAAGCAGAGCCCATAATTTTCTCCGCTACTTGTTCAGAAGGAGTGCAGAGAGGAATTAAAAACTCCAGTGAATAAAATTATCTGTCTTTCCGCATTTCTTCTCTGATAGAAAAGAGAACGAGAGGTTGAAAGGGAGGACGGTCCGTACTCATACAGAAGTTTTTCTTTTCAGCTGTGTCCACCTTTCTCTCTCTTTCTTTCTGCTTCTTATGTCTCTTTTTGTCCGTGTCTTGGTGTGTGTTGCACAGTTGTGGCCAGCAGGCGGTGCTGTTAGGAGGCCTTTCCCAGCTCTATCTTCTTCTGTATTGCCCTGGCTGAGTGGTAGATAAGTGAGTCAATCAGACCGGCAACTGCAGGCGAAGAGCAGACAGGAAATAGATATCATCATCCGTACACATTATCAACACATCTACCGTGAGGTCTGACCACTGAAATATTCCGGCCCGATCTGTGAACTGATTGCTTGGGTGACACAGTATATGTGATAGTATGTGAGTTTGGGAGCAGACACAAACTGTCAGTTATTCAATAATGTGGGTTCTTATCGAGTCTTGTGCAAGCTGAGGTACTGACCTGTAAAAACTCCTCCTATAATGGCACAAACTCCTGTTAAGAAATGTGTGAATGATCTGCAGAGAAAAATCAACACAAATGTTAGAAAATATCTCTCAAGCAGCGTTGGAGTTGTAAAAAAATAATCTTATGTATTGTCCGATACTGTAAACATGTCATTGACTGCAATGTTTTCTGTTTCTACCTGTGTTTCTCTGTGAATTTGACCATCATGGGTGACAGCTCGTATAAAACAAATACACCCGGCAGTCCCTGGTCCCCTATTAGCCCGTTGGCCACTTTCTCATGTCTGGTAACTGAGAACTGGTTGGTTTTTACAACCTGGAATAAACAAACAGAAAGAGATCACTTCAGGTCAATAACATCACTAACACTTTAGACAGAAGCTCATTTTTGCCTCTTTGACTGTTTATTTCACACCTTGTTCCTACTGCTAGTGAATCCTACCTGAATAACAGTAAGGTTTTTGATGGCTCGCTAAGAGAAATCCAACATTTGGAGAACAAATATGAGACGAACCTCAGATGTTTGACTCACCTCTCCATCTGTCTTCATGTAGATGGTAGGCACTATTTTCACAAAATACTGGTACATCATCGAAGCTGAGGGGAGAAAAGGGAAATCTCAGTTAAAAGAACATAAACACACACATTACTATACAGTCTCCATATATAGACAGACAGACACAATCACTGTCAGCTCACCATGTCTCACACTTCACAATGGTTAAATCTAATTATGTAATTGACACTGGCTCATTTATCTGTCAAAAAATAAGGATTGGAATTTTTAATCTAATTCAGCTGGTGACATATGAATGTGTGAGAACAGGACAGTTTGGAGTTTAAGTGTCTAGCTTTTCATCTTTTCATCAATGACCTACGAATACTTAAATGCACCACAGGGAGGCGCTATGACTTTTCTCATCCACATTACGTATATTGTCTTTCCGGTCTCCTTCCTGTATCCGATAATGGAGGTCTGCTAGAAAGACGTTTTAAAAGCAGCTGCGCTCAAAAACACGTTAAACCCCCCCGTTCACTAAAAGAAGATCACGACCTCAAACACACAGTTTACGGTAAGACTCATTTCAGGTGGTTTATCGAGATTTTCAACGGTACAATTGAGTGACAGGCGAAACTTCGACGTGATTGACTCTTTAGGCCACAGAAAAATAATGCGATGGTTCGGTTAGCATGCTAAGCTAACGTAACAAACGCTCCGTCGGCGTAAACATTAAACGTTACTGATTTGTTGCGTCTGTCGTTCTGAGTCATCAGACAATTTGTAGCTAGCACTGATAAGCCGAAAGCTACATTCGTGGATGCAGTGATTGCCGCATTATTAACTGAAGTGCAAACAGCAACTGTGCTTCAGTGTTACAGGGGTGAGCTGTACAACGTTTAAGGAGATAAACCCTGTTTTGACAAGCCTTATGTTTAACCCTTTTAACAGTATTAAGCATACTTGACTTACACAATTTCAACATATACAAAGCGAGAAAACGAGAGAAAGTACAAGGTGTACCTTTACATAAAAATGTACTGTAACCTTGAACGATAACTATGCAAAACTAATCGATTTTCGTTGTTCAGCACTCATTACTCCAACTTCTTTTGAAGAATAGATAAACACAAAAGAATTATTCGGGTTCTTTGCTTCACTGAACATAGATCCGTTGCGTGATTGCAGTATGAGGGAGATCCCCCGTGGAGGAAACGCACATCAAGGTGTACAACTGCATGACTTGACATGCTTGAAGCCATGGATTTCCATTCTCGTGATCTGGGGATGCTTCTCAGAATAAATATTTTAATTTGAAGCTGTACAAAATGGAGAAAAGCTGAGGTGCAATACTTTGTTGAATGTGATAAGTGATGTGGAATATCTTACATGCTTCATGAAGAGAGCATACATTCAGAGTGCTTATGGTACAAACAACCACACAACTGAAAGCACTTTCCACCTTTATGCACATTGCTTGAATAACTTATTTCACTGACAGTAAAAGTTGGCTACATCTTTCAGGCCTGCATAGATTTATGCTGATTTCAGTCACATGATAATGTATGCTTTCACCCTGAGTGAAAAGGGGCCATTTATTGAACAGGCTCTTGCATCACGCTTTGCAAACAGCTGTATTTGTAGATCAAGCAAACCAAAGAGCCAATTCATAGCTCTGAATTTGTCTCCCCTCAGATGCCAGTCGCAGTTGGTCCATACGGGCAGACGCAGCCCAGCTGTTTTGACCGGGTCAAGATGGGCTTCATGATGGGGTTCGCAGTAGGAATGGCTGCTGGTGCCATGTTTGGTACTTTCTCCTGTCTCAGGTAAGGATCATTTAACGCAACATTTAACTTGAACTCAATTTAATGAGCTTCAAGTTGTGTTCTTGAGGACCACTATTTAATATGTTATCATAACTGTTATTCTGTCTGTCCATCCATTCTCTGTCAGCATATCCTGTGCAAGGTTGCTGGAGTCTTTCAGAGGAGTAATTTGACAAGAGACAGGTCGACAGTCTTAACTTAGAAAGGCCCTGAACAAAACTTTTTGTGCAATAAAGCCCCCATGCTGCCCCCCAGTCTCTGTATTTGTGCTAAAGCCTGTATTGTATTGGTGACGTGAAGACAACATTCTGACAACAAATTTGACAAACTAAAAAACAAACTCCTCTCACTCAGGGAATCTGACATCTGAAACACCAAATCAGCTTTTAATTATCAAGAAGCTGTAGACCACTGAACCAAAAGAAAACCAAAAACTAATGACATACACCTAAAACTGTTCTTTCTGCGCAGGATCGGGATGCGTGGCAGGGAGCTGATGGGAGGAGTAGGAAAGACCATGATGCAGAGCGGAGGGACGTTTGGTACTTTCATGGCCATCGGAATGGGAATTCGGTGCTGAGGAGGACGAGGGGTGACCTTCGTCTTCAAACAACACAACAGCTATGGGACTTTTATACCAACGTCTGCCACGGGTCTATGTCTGCTCCAAGATGTCACATTGTCAATCTGTTCTCTAGATTTGTCAATAAACTTTCACATTTTCAAAAGGTTATTTAGTGGATGTGTGAATGATTTACAATGCTGCTTATGGTCTCAAAAACACTGTTAATTCATCTTAAAAGAACCATCCACCCTCAGACACACAGAATCCATCTGCAGTGTGCAACACTGCAGGAACTAATCGGCACCAACATGTTGTCCCTGCATATCATCACTGTGCTTGGTCCACTTCCACATCAGTTGTTCTGAAATTGTTGCTGAGGAGTTGGTAAAAGGTAAAGTTGTGTGTCTCATTTTCTACCTGTACACACTGCATTTTATCGTATTAATCATCAATGCAGTACAGGTGGAGACAGTACTGGAATGCAGCAGATATTAGGAGGTGGTCCTTACAAGTTTTAGTCTCTGCATTTCACCGAACAAATCAAGTTAAATCTCCAGTTTGCCAGTTCCAGCTTCTCATATGTGGGAATTTGCTGCTTTAATATTATTGTAAGGGACTATTTTTTACTCCTTTGTACATACAGTCACTATTTACATACTTTACAGACCAAATAAGCAATTGGCTAAATCATCAGCTGCAGCTGAAATTAAATGTCAGATAATGTGCAATCCATGCTCAATTTTGACGCAACAAAGATGAGTGTACCTACAATCAAATTCTGTATCCTGAAAGAAGTGCATTAGTCCTGACCTGAGGAGTGTTAATAGAGACCACGCTGACTGTACTGACCTTGTGGTGCTGTGACGTCTGTCCCATCCAAAGGGTTCACTATGCCAGGGTAGTCTTTACCGAAGGACAGGTGCTTTATCAGATGAGTCATATTTATCTGTAAGACAAACAGGCAGTATTAGATGAAAACCAAAGACCACAAAGGAAGCAAATCCGTGACTGTAATGTGTTATACTGGTGTTTTGAAATCATTATCAGTATTAATAAGTTACATCAATTCATCTTTCCTCAAAGGAAAATATAATTTACCACTTTGTTGTCTTAAAAGTCATTCGTTAACATTTTCCAAAAAAAAAAGTCTGGGGTAGAAATGTAAAAATACAAACATGAAAAAGGCACATTTTGTAATCATGATTTAAATGTGCAAATTTTCATGAGAGTCCTGGTTTCTAATTATGTAGGGCTCATCAAGCAGTTATCACCACCATGTCAATTTATTTATTTTCAAATCAGAGGGCAAATATGAAAATAAATGTGAGAGATGTAACAATTGTAAGAATGAAGAAGAAAAAGATATGAAAATATCATTTGTTACTCACATTGTCCAGGCCAAAGCTCTGCAGGTCATGTACTGTATGTAAAAACAACAAAAAAAAACACACTTTAATGTGAAAGGAAGTATGAAATCTCACATAAAAACTGTCGGAAATTTTTTTATCAAAAACTTTGTGGTTGATTATTGTCCTCAGTTATTTTGTTTTCCGGTCATGTACATACAGCACAGAGATAGGAGCTTCGTGTTCATGTGATGCTGACCTTTTATCTATGTGTTCATTACTCTTCTTTATAATCTAAAGCCAATCTTGTTGCAATGTACGCCTTAAAAATGTGTTCGTCTACATGCTTAGATTGAAGTCACGCTGTCTGGTCACCCAGGAAACAAAGATGTTCATTGACCAACTTAAGCTTTTAACCAGAGGAATTTAGTTGCAAAAATCAATGCTCATTGCACGGAAGGAACAGATTTTTTTGCTTGCATTGAGTTTCTACATTTATTCATTGCAAACCATGGGTTTATAAGTAAATCAACTCTGTGACAACTACCGTACAACTGATACTAAACTTGTTAATGAAAGTGTGTTAGTACAGAAATGCAACAAATAATGACAATAAACAGCTTTAAAAAGCCAACAACTTCTGTGGATAAATCTGTTTGATACAGAAGTAATGCTGGTAGTAACACTAGTTGTAGATGAGGTGGACAAAGAACAATTCTGCTTCTTTCTATGGTGACCTTTTCATTTGATAGTTTTCAGCAGAGAACGCGTTTAAACTACATTTGTGGCATTGTGACAATGACATCACCTAGCTCCAAGTCTTTCCTAAGTTGATGCTAGAGTAGATTTTCAGGAAATAAAAGTAAGTTGCATTATTTCATCATTTACCAAAACTTTTCAAGACCAATAAATTCCATGACTTTTACAGGATTTTCACGAGTATAAAAACCTTGCTAAATTTTGAATGACACCTTTGCAATAATAACAGTAATGAGGAGTTTTTTACGTGAGGTCATGCACAGTTATGTGTCTAGTAATCATCATCATGCTGTATTTCAGTACTGGGCCTTTTCAACTGGAGAAGTCGGGCTCCCCTGGAAGAACTTAATGCATGAGAAGCTCATGCTATCCCCCAGGCCCTGTCTTTCTCTATGCAGGTCACCCAAGCTGACCAGTAGGTGCTAGGGCTACATCCAAGGACTTCATTCCTCTGCAAATTCCCCCACACTGGCACAACCCATTGTGCCACAGGATGTCTACAAAAGTCCCTATCCACACACCCATTGACATTCAGGACATCCAGTGTCACATTCTTGCAGCCTCAGGCAGCGCAATCCCATATGTACTGAATCTTGTATACAATGAAAACTGGTTAAAATAAGGCTTATGCATTGTTTGCATAGCGAACTTATAAAACTATGGTTGCGTTCTTGCAATACATGCAATACTTCCATATACGACTACATATAGTACTGTGCTGAAGTCTGCAGAGTGTATGACTCAGTCAAGTGAATCTGCTTAAATAAATAACTCAATCAAATAACTGCAAAGAAAGGTGAACTTACTTTCCACAGCGTGCACTGCAGAAAGAAGAGAGAAGAGTCACTGTAATGTTGCAGGTTCACATAAAAGCATCCCATGTTACTGTGCTGCTATTGTGTGTGTGGATGGGAGTGGTGGTCTTGGTGCCAAGAGGGACTGCAAAGCAGACTGAAAACTGAAAATGTATTTTCATTAAATATGGGGTAGCCCTAACTGATACGAGTATTCAAATATTTCTTCATTATACTGGTAATCAAGTACAAAATTACTATCTGGAGTGCTCTGACTTATAGTGGACCTTGAATTAATAAATATAATGTGTAACAGCTTTGGTTAAACATCCATGTTGTGTCCAATCAGCACATGCTGGCTGTCCATTGGCACAATAATGCAGAACTCTCAAGCCCTCATTACTGTGACTGTGGAAAACAGAGACATTTCAGTGACTTTAAATCACTTTTCCATCATTATAAACATTGTAGATCCTCATATTCCTGCAGCAGACACGTCTACTTTTTTGTGTCTGTCAGCCTCCAGAACAACAAGACTAAAATGTTGTAAATGGGAGATACTAGGACACGATACTAGGGATGCACCGATGTATCGGCTCAACATCGGTATCGGCAAATTGGGTGGCATTCACCAATGCCAGTCTGCCGATATTAATCTGTCGTGTCTCATTAATTTTACAGGTGTGTGCTGTCCTCATTTAAAAATATTGTACTATTTTCTTGGCTGATGAGTTTGAATGGAATGCAGCATAAGAGTTCGGACTATAGAATAAGGCTCAAAATGTTATAATTAACTACATGCATCTGATGTCTGGTGATTAGCTGGAGATGAACCCCTGTCACAGAGACAGGTAGGTTATTGTTGAATACTCAATTTTTGGTCCTCCAAAAACTGGAATATCCTATTCCCCTGCTCTTGCAGTCCTTGTCATTTCTCGTCTCCCACTACCTGACCCTTTTCAGGAGTCTGGCATCACCAAAAAGGAGCAATGCTGTCTCCTCCACATTGTGCCTTCCTCCATGCAGTAAGCACAATGAAAGAAGTTGTTGGTGCAACTACAAAGACCTCTCTGCCAGCTTCTTACCCACGGGCATGGCCAAATCTGTCCGTAGAAACACATCAAGCAAGAGTACTGCTACTGAATCTCTGTGTTGGTAAAGACAAGTGATGTGACAGTGAAGCTGACATCAGCTTACAGGAGACTTGAGTCAGAGCATTCTTTGCTCTGGACTTATCCTGCATTCCAGACACCTTGGAACTTAAAACTACCTGAAAAAGTCCTTTAGAAAGGCTTCCAAACTACGCTAAAGCAGCTTGTCTGACAGAGTGAGTCACGGAGTCAAAAGTAGCAAAGGACACTGGTTTGTAATGGCTTGTTAAAGTTATATAAATGTTAAAATAGACGTTTAAGATTTGAAATGATTCATCCAAACATGTAGTCCTGCAGTAAAATGTACGTAGCATGCTTTACTGTTTGTAAAACGACAACATGAAAGGGCGTCTGTTATATCATTTGCATTGTCTCCCCTAACATTGGATAGGCGTGGTTGGCTATTGGGCCAATAGGAGGCATCGGCAGGCCACAACATTTCTATTTGTATGGAAATACTTTGGACAAGGAGTCTAGGATTTACATGCTGGCCATGGTGCATCAACAGTAAATGTGATTTTAGGCTTGAATCCTTATAGCTTGTAATTGCTCCTAATGTTTTTTCATTTGACCACAATGATTTAAAAAAACAGAATGAGGGTCAGGGGTCCTCATGTTTAGGAAGTATAAGCTCATGTGACACAAACACACATGTTGTCACTTACAACACTTGCATTTGTATGTACTGTGTGAGCTTACAGACTGGAAGAAATAAAAAAACAAACTGATTTCAACACATATGTTCACATTTCCTCTTCATGTGATCCTTCTTTAGATCCCATTTACAGTTCAGAAGTTGAAATTGTTTCTTCATGTGCCCCTGGTTGTAATATAACAAAGTTTTCAGAATGTGTTTATTTTTCGTGTTACTAAATTATTTGCACTAACGCACCATTTCAGTACCAAAACTCTAAAGCTTCACTGCTTCCGCACTAGACATGACACAACAGGAGCCCCACATATGTGCAGGACTGACCTTTACGCCTGGAAAAATATTCTTGGAACAAGACGGCTTTGTTTTTACTCCAGTTCTCCATTCTGATACGCAATTGACACACTCACACCCTTGTCAAACAAGGGCGAGCTGCTTACATTTAGCCATGTTACTTATTTACAATTAGGACTGCTAATCAATGGAGACTTTGAAGTCGAGAGTCGGAATTTTGAACTGGGAAATTCCCACATTGAAAGGAACCCAGCATGCTAGTGTTTCATTAAATGAGGTACCTTATTAGATTTTTGAGAATAAACTAAATTTTAACATTAAACCGAGTGATTCTTTTCTCTTGTTTCTGCTTTTAAACATTGGACTACCACAGCAAACACAATTAAGCAGACTGGTCAATCAGGTTAAACTGTGGCCAATTAAAAAACTGTTGTATGAGGGAAACAAGCAGACAAAACAGAACGGGTTAGTAGAGACATAAAGATCAAATCTGGATAGCAAAGAAAGGGTCAGAAAAAAGAATTAATAATATGCATAAACAAAGAGAGAATAAGGGCCTCGGATATAAAATACACACACCATGAGTGATATTGGTCACATACTGTGTACTTGCTGTGTAGGTGGAGGATTAAACAGTATATCCACTATGGGACAGATAAAGGCTAAATCATCACTGTCTGACAAGCGGCAAAAATGTGCCTTAAGAACTTCCCCTGTAACACGCTGTAAATGAACATGGTAATCTTCGAAAAGGTGATTATAATGTTTGATGCCGAGGTCACAGTGGAAAAAGCGGCAGCGGTACCATGGTTGATGGTATCTAATCAAGCCATAGATTTTTTTTGTCCATTTTGACACATGATGTTCACCTATAGGAATGGGAGGCTCATGATATTCCACCCAGATTCCACTAGCGCAGTGACAAGGTCTTGATACCTCTGCTGCTTTCTCACCCATGGACAGGGACAATTGTGTCCATATGGTCACGCTACCTTACTACCATACCAGGGAGCAAACCTGTGTCTCCTTGATTGGTCGACCAAAAATAAACATCCTCATCAAAGTCATGAAATACCATTGATCATAAAGGATATATATAGAGAAAGTACTACCAAACACTGGATGCTGAAAAATCTGTGTGTCTTCGGCAGACTGAATAGACAGCAGGACAGGTCTTACCGTGAACGTGTGACTGTTGGAAGCTCTTTCCAGGAGCAAAGTGGAAATTCCCTGCCACCTGTGAACATGGCACAGGGGTTATTATCCATCCATCCATTATCTATACAGTTATTTAATATCACTGCATCAGGCAGATATGATTTCATACAAAGGAAGAAAAGGAAGTGCTCAAATATCAAAGGGAAAATAGATATGATACATGATTCTTCTTGTTTTTCAGAACACTCTTTGTTTGATTATTTGTTTATATTCCTTTACTTTGGGACATTTTATGTCATGCAATGTAGAAAACATGTTATATAGTGATTTAGTTAAACCTCACTGGATGACAAAACACGCTTTTAACTGTAAATTTGCCTTAGTTTTTAGTGACTGAAAATCTGAATTTTGAGAGAGAAAAAGTTTTTCGGCTGACACTTTTTCACGCTAAAGTACCTTGTTGACCTCCAAGAAGCCATAAACCTGGCAGCCTTCATTTTTCTGCTCCTGCATCTTCTGTGTGAAACCTTCCCTCTTACACTGCTCGATGGTGTCAGCGCTCTTAAATGCCCAGCCTCGCCGCCGGTATGCCTCCCGCACGTCATCACACGTATTACAACACCTGCGGACACAGACATGGGAGAGAGAAAACTAGTGATGTACAAGAATGAGACATTAAAAAAAAAGAAAGAAACGGAGAATGAAAATCAATCATCTATCTATCTATCAATGTGTTTCTCTCCACTTATGTAACCTTTTACACCTTTCATTAAGATGCATTCTTGTTATTCAAATATGCTATGCAAAGTTTAAATATTAAAGCTAGGTTCAAATTCTCCCAGGATGCAGGCTGTTAGCAGAATGCCATCTGATCTATTTGACCAAATACTTTGTCATCAGGCTTTACACCAGGTAACTTGTGATGGCACAAGTTTGCATGTGTGAAAGCAATGAGTACAACAAATTGAAATGCAAATTCGGGAGATAAAATTCGGCCCAAGTTCGTAAAATCACCTGGCGTCCTTCTCACTCCACATTTGCTTTCATTCATAGTTATTTGCGAGTATGTTGTCGCTTGCCATAATTGGGGACTCGTCACCGGAATGTGGATAAAGACTATCAAAGCATAAAAGTTATTGCTCAATTTATGAATGAAAGATCGTCCACGGAGAGAAAAAGAACATCATAATGCAGACAGCATATCCAGATTACAATGATGCATCTTGATACATGTTGTAAAAGGGGCCCATATCTGTCTCTTTCTTTATCTGTACGTTGCTGCCTGTGTGTCTTACTTGAGGTCTTCAGTCTCAGCTCCATAGCAACTCTCACATCGGTCTGGATCAAGTTTACTGGGGTCAAAAACTTCACCATCATCAGCTTTACCGAGTTCTTCAACACAAAATACAAATTCATTACAGACATTTTTAATTTGAGTCACAAACTGACCTAAGTCCAGAAAGATTTCAAAAAATGTTTGTTCAATTTTATTCTATAGTTTTATCAGTTTTAGAAGTCTGATAGTGGGAGATATTCATAACAGATACCGTCAGCTTTAATGTTACACTAAGGGTAAATAACGTTACTACAGTGTTGTCTGTCATTCATTAATGTGAATTTTCACTGGCTGTTTTTCAGTTTTTGTAAAATGTGGCATTAATGTCCCTTTCTGCCTATTTCCTTCATTTGCATGTTTGTTGAATGATTCATACAAACAGCTTTAGCCCGACAGTAAATTTCCATTGCAGTCTTCTCTAGAGACAGAATGCAATAAGCACTGTGAATTGTTAAATATTAACATGTAATAAATTTCACAGAGCAGGACAGTGAACTGCAAAACAACTTCAAACTAATGAGGGGTGGAGATATACAGAAATGACGTGTGTATTATTTAATTTAATGCAATATTACTGTTGGGTCTTCAAAGTATTTTATGATGATACAAAGCATCAGTTATCTGATGGCCTTATCCTCACTCTGTAAGGGTGTGTATTAGCTTGTGGGAGCTCTTTCTCTTTTCTCTGTCTGATCAAACCATTGCGAGTGCACACCACCCCCACATTTACAGAACCAACCATACTTTCATTAAAAAACCAAAAACACCAGCTTTAATACTGGCTGTTATTTGTTTTCATTCCAGAATCAAATCGTCTGACATTACAGCTCAAGCTTTCATTCATACACATCACTATCCCCAATTTAGAGGTGAATTTTCATCAAGATAGCAAGTGAGTCTAAAGTTTACCATGTTTCTCAGCCTCTGAGCTAATGGGTTTGAAGTCTTTGTCCAGCCTCTGTTTAAACAGGTTGTGTTCAACGTCCAACTGCTGCTCACCGGCAACATCCATGGCGTCGATACTGAGATCTGTTGGGTTGGGGAGGGAGATGAATGAGACTTGAGTTTAAGATCATATATTACGTCCCAAAGCTATTATTTGATTGCTCCTTGCTCCTCAACTGACCCAGAAATTGATCTGTCCTGCCATCTTTGAGTACATTCCAAGTTTTTTCTACTATCAAACAAACAAGCCCCTTCACTAGAGGTCTGCTTCTGACTTGTTGCAGACAGAAGTTTGAATGTGAATACAAAAATAACAGCACAAACTCTGGTGTAAAATTCCCCCCATTTTGTAAAGTTTACTTCGTCCAAGTCTTCATCTGGTTAAAATGAATGTGTAGTTCTCAATGATAAAAGAACTATAGAACAAGAAACCACAACACACAGTATTGATCTGTTTAAAACAAGTGGAATAGTTCACCGACAATGACAACTATAGCTGTGTTCATCGATGATGATATATAATATAACTAACTGGGTGAACATGTAGAAAAACACGTGAATTATATGACATTAGTCTGATCTGTTGCATCTACAATCAGATTGTGGGTCATATGAAGTCAGATTGTGGGTCATATGAAGTCAGATTGTGGGTCATATGAAGTCAGATTGTGGTTCATATATAGTCAGATTGATAATCTTGAGTTGTAAAAATATTCATAGAATTTTTTTGTGTCATGTGGTAAATTAAAAACAGAACAGAACAGCAATGCTATAAGCCTACTAAAGACGCTAACCATGTCTTGAGTGAACAGGACTGAGAAGCAAAAAAAAAGACGCAAGTCAGGGACACGGGGAGCTCATTTCAGGGCTTTGGAACCCAGCCGCTGATTTTGAGGCATGATGTCATCAGGCTGAGAAGCACAGCAGGGAAGAAGTATATTACTTACAGGCACAGGGCATGTGCGGGAAAATGATGTCGATGTTGATTTTGAGTTTATCTCCTCGTGATGTGTCTACATAGAGCTCAGGATGGACCTTTAGAGAACACAGAGCACAACAGCCATTAATGTAAACGAACATATAACCTGATCAACATGTTCAGCATGTTCATAAAAAACAGAAGATCAGAATGGAGATATGCTTAAACAATTCCAGTGGTATAGCACTTTTTCTATATAAATCCCCATCCAAAGTGTTTTGTAGAGATATTTGTTTGACATCAAATCCACCAAACTGAGCTTTTGTCATTCTCTAGAGTGGGTATATCTGAAAACTCTGTTTTCGCTTGGTACTATGAATGAGAAAAACAGAGACGGTCCAAAAAAACTGACCTATAATTGTCAATGTGCCTGAAACCGTTGCAAAGTACAATGAGTGTATTTATTTATTTATTTCTATATGTACAACCTAGTGTTATATTGCAGCAGATTTGCAGGAGCATGACAACGGGAATGGGAGCAGCATGAACAATTGTTTATTGTGAGTTTCAGGCAGGCGCATGACTGATTCAGTGTTGAACAAGTAGCACCAAAGAATGCTGCCATGCCATCCACCTACTGCACAATGAATAGATTTTCACAACCACTGGCACAAAATCAAACCAGACTTGTTCACAGGTGTTCTGACTGTGACATTACCACCTAGTCTGAATTTCAGCTTGGTTGATTTTAGTGATCAGACTCAGACCTGTCAGACAGGAAACAAACCAAGACAGAAACCCAATGAACACACCCTGCTGACATACATGTCCAACTGTTTAACATAGCATCAAAGGTTGAAATAGTAAAATGGTGATAAATAATAAATATCAGTTAGATCTAAAAAAATGTCAAACATTCATAGTCAAATGCAGAGACTCCTTTTGGAGGAAAGACATTTTTTTTCTATGTGAGGATGATGACTTTGAGGATGATGTGGTGGACACTCACCTCTTTTGTAAGATAGTACTGCAGTTCAGAGATGAAGAGGATTAACATGATGACACCACTGATGACCGTCACTAAAGCCAGAAAGAAAGAGTGTGTGTTAGGAACCATACCGGTGGAATATTAAAACTTACATTCATCCTGTCTGTTTGTTGTACATTCTAGGGAACATATTGCGCTGTTAAGACATTTCCCTAATGTGAGATTGTCACCTATAGAATTGCATCCAACAAGACAAAGCCATACTTTGTGAAATGCTCTTAAAGTTCTATTTTAAATTGTCCATTAACACATTGTCAAAATGTAACATGAATTTACCCATCTACACACCTGGTTAAACACACCCATCCCATATGAGGATAGAGACTATTAATTGATCGGCATCTGGTCAATCTAAACAGAGCAGGCTTTTCAAGAAGAAGCCTTTAAGATGTATACTTTTTCCCCTCAGTGGGCACAGCTTTAAAGTGCTTTTGCACAATTATAGACCCAACAACCGATTATAGAAATTACACAATACTCCTTTGATTTCTTACACAAACTTGATTCTGCTGCTCATTTAGCAATAGTGAAAATGATCAAGACAGTAAATGTGCAGACAACTGAGACAATTGTAACTATGAAAAAAATAATGATACCATTCATCATCCATAATTCATCCACTTGTTGAACATAGCAAGTATCCACTGTAGTGGATATATGTGTGTGTGTGAAACAGGTTAGAACCCAACATTACATGTTAGAAATTATGCCAAAAAGAACAGCAGAATGCCCATTTCCCATGCATTTGTACAGGCAAAAAGGCAAAATACTGATATTGCATGTACATTGCTTTTGAAAATGTTAACATCGTTTGTTAATTATCCCAAAAAATTAGAAAATAACAGATGTCACTATGTAATAAAGAACATAACACACATTTTATATGGTCAATAGAGTTAATTATTAATTTTATTTTGGTGGTGATGAAACACTGCACATAAGAGTGTTAGATCACTATATATTACTTCACAAATTTGCTACTTTTGTTTCTTATTTTAGAAAGGGAATGCTAGATAATTTGACAACATTCTATAATGCTAACGTTAAAATAATCCATTTAGTTGCCGTTGCTGCGTTATAATTTGAAGACTGTTCGTGTATGTTGACATTATTGGATATGTTTGATAGTTCCAAGGCTAAATGAAACAGCTAATAGCCTTGCTAGCCGGTATTTGTGGACGATTTCTCCTGCTGTCTTCGTCCTCTACGCTCAATAAAACTCACTCACCGGTAGCACCTCCCCAAGTTTTCACTCGGAAATCCTCCAAGGTTTTTGGATATGCGTCAAACTGTTTCAGTCTGTTTAACGTGTCCATTTTGATGCCGAAAACAGCTATTTTCCACACACCACACACATCAGAGCCGCTTGGACTTCCGGGACATCCACAGGGCACGGGCGGGAGGACCAATCAACGCAGGCCGCGTTACGGCGATCCGAAAGCCCAACTTCATCTTTGGCCTTTATTCGCAGCTGGCAAATTACATTATATCTCATTAGCGCCTCTATCTGGACTGGAGTGTGTAGACACCATATTAGTGAAAGCGGATGATTTCTTCTTCATCACAGTGCATGCAATTATAGATATTTGCATATTATATGCAGTGTATGACAGAGACCTATTCTTTAGCATGTTGTTATTATAATTTTGTCCCTTCACCTCCAACCTATTACGATGGCAGCTCTGACATGTTTTGGATGAAATGCAAATGCTGTCCTGTTTCCCTGTCATTCTAACACTGCTGCCAGACTTTCGCACAAATGATCTGATAAATACTTGAACCTATGTTGTGTTAAATAGAACCTGTAGGCTTATTTGTTGTATTCTGAGGGTTTGTTTTGCAAGGATTCATCTGCCTTTTCCACACCAACTTAGACAAGGACCCTAAAGAAGCAAACACATCCCTGTAATCTGGACTATTTCATTCAAAATGACAAAAAAAAACATTCTATAAAATCAAAACAATGCATAATTTATGTCTAAACATAATAATTTACAACTTCAACAATGTTGTGAAATCAAAATAGTTCTATACAACAGACATTAGTACCTCTGATTTCTGACAGTATGCAGTCTCTTTCTCTCTCGCTTACACACAGACATACACACAGCTGAACTCAGATGGTTATTCATTCCTAATTAAACATTCTTTTCAGAGAAAAGTATGACTCTTAGCTACCTAAAAGTAATAATTTGCAAATGTATTTACACATGAAATACAGACTCCCAAGTGTCCTCGTATTGTAAATGTGTATTTTGGTAGGTTTTGTATTCTGAAAAGCTGACTCGAAGATGTGTTATTATCTCTGAATTGAATGAATTTATATTTTATTTATATCGCTTTTGTTATAATTATCATAATCAGTTTGTGTCTACAATATAGTTGCTGCTGAATGAATTTGAACAGTAATGAGTCCTTCATCTGTATCAGTCATGATCCTCTTCCTCAGGCTGAAGATGAGAAATGAGCTGCTTCGTGGGCTCCTGCTTTGCCTTCAGCTGACCTATGACCTCTTCTTTGACCCCAAGGTCACCCACAGCTGTTTGAACCAGCTGCAGTCTGGTTTCCCTGAGGGAACGCCTCAGTTTGGCCCGACGGTTCTGAAACCAGATCTGAAATGGGAGGGAGAGGGTTTGTTCAAAAGGAATGGTTGTAACAGAAACAGAAAGACAGAAGTGTGTGTGTGTGTGTGTGTGGCTGAACCTGAATTCGGTCCTCGTCCAGGTCGAGAGTCCCTGCCAGCTCCTCCCTGAGCTGGATTCCAGGATAACAGTTCATCTGAAAAACTGTTTCCAGCATATTCACCTGCAGACCACACACACACAAACACACACACCCACACACATGCACACACACAAACACACACACACACACACACACCGAGGGGAGGCAGGTGTTTGTGATAATGTCTTTTCACTTGGGCTTAGCACATAACAGTGGGGAGGTGTAACACACTCATGACTTTATGCTGCCCCCCTCAGATCCTTCCCTCGTGTGAGCAGGAGTCCCAACTGACCAGGTTTAATCTTGTTGCATCGACAAAGACAACCAATGTGAGTGTGTTACCCATGTGGACGGTGTAAAAAAAAAAAAAGACCTGTCTGTTGTTGAACGCCGTTCTTGGTCTGCGTCCAATATGCCAGTGTGACATCATCCTGCCAGACTCCAGGTGCTCAGAATGTTGCTGCTGTTTACAGCTAAGAATGTTTCCTCTGCTTTTTTTCTCTGGTCCAATTTCTGTATTTACACACAACAACAGCAAATCAGAAATAAGCATTATCAATGAGCGTTAACAGTTAGTTAGTTTTTAAAAGACAGTACTAATGACAACATTCCAGATTGTCTGTAGATATTTAAAAAACACATTTTCATGATATATGGATGGTTAAAGGCAGAGGACACATTTTCCACCCACGGTGCTGTGAGATTGAAATGAAACATTTTTTACACACACAGAACAATCTTCAGTCGTCACTTCATGTTCCTCACCTGTCCAAGGTCGGTGGAGTGTCATGTAGTTTCCAGATGTTTCCAGGTCCAAACCAAGGATCCGTTCGATGGAAAAGGTCGACTTCATATCTGCTGTGACAGGAGCCAGCGAGGTTTCCATGAAGTCGGTCAAATACAGACAGATCAACTGACCGATCAATCAATAAACACGCCGAGGAGCAGGAATGAGCAACAATCCCAGCTAATGAAATCCAAGTCCCCCTGACATAGTAGTTCCATAAATTGTCTTTCAGGTAATGAAAGTGTTTGATTTCCTGCCGGCAGATGTTGATGGGACAGATGTGTACGCAGCAGATAGACTCTAAGACTGTTGCAGTTTTAAATGGGAGCAGAGGATTTAAACTGGTCGCCAATTGGAATTTAACCAGTGCTTTTCCATGTAAATGAGGCTCCCTGAGGTTCCACACAACAGCTAATCTCTGCTGTGAGTGTGTGTGTCCATGGGTGTGTTTGTGTATGTGTATGTGTGTGTGTGTGTGTGTGAAAGAAAGAAAGAAAGAAAGAGCATTCTTACTTTCAAGGTTCATTTTCTGGCTCTGGTTTGCCTTCTTTGTTGTCACAAACAGAATTAAACTTTTCACAAAAATAAAGGATTTAACAGTGCTTAGACAGTGGGTTTTGATCCAAACCTGGATTAGAATCAGATATAAATGTACTGTCATGGCACACGTAACCCTATTAGCTCTGTGGTGTCTGCTTGATGGTCAGGGGGCAAAGATGTGTGTGGGTGGGTTGAGTCTTCACATTGGTAGCCTTGCAAAGACATGGAGTGTTGTAAATGTCCTCCGGTGGGGATAATTGGATCCTGATGATCCTCTGGACGACCTGCTGTGCCTTTCTGACCTGAAGAACTGGCGGTGAATCCATTGACTGAGGATGGAGAACGCTCACCTCCGCTCCTCCTCAAGTCAACTTTTTGTGTCAAAAAATCAAAGAACGTGTCTTAAAAACAAGACAGAGAAAGAGAAGCTGTTTTTTGACACTGTATGTGTGTGAGTGTGTGAGTGCGTGTTTCCCCCAGGTGATGTGTGTGTGAGATTAAGGTGAGGAAGTCATTCAAAACTTTTCTACAGAATTAGCAGGCTAGAAAATCAGTTTGCCTGTCACACTGTAAGCAGGTCCATTCTTCTGTTACGAACCTGGGCCTTCGTTTAAACTCATAACAATAAGAATGACAGTAATGACCCACTGAGATCCACTAATACTATTAGCCTAATCTGTGTGTGTTGTCATGCAGATAAAACTGGTTTTGTCTGAATTCATGCTGAAGCAGCAGGGAGGAAAAACCTTTTCATGAGCAGATTAACTCCACAGCAACCTTGTATAAGTGATATAATGTGAATATTTTTATTACTATTTTATTATTATCATTATTGGTTGAATGTCAAATGTTACTATACATGAATAGTGCAGTAGTTGAGTATTTTCATGCATTTCTTGCACATTTAACTCATGATTTTTAGATATTGTCATATGGGTGTGGAAGGATCCCGGTCGTGTCCAATGGTAAATATTTCTCTCGGTGTGTGAGGAAGATCCTGAATGTGTGTTTGGCCTGTTTGTCTCATGTAAGCCAGGTAAGGGGAGCATGTTTGCCCAGGCATTTTTGCTAAATGCTTTAAACACGCAAGAAAATTGCAAACTTCAACCATAACTTTGCTTCCTTTTGCCCAAAAGGAGACCCGGTGGTGTTTGTTGCAGATCAGGATTCCATCATCATCATCATCATCATGCAGCTCCATTTCATCCTGTAGAATTTGATGTATTCTGACCTGTGGATGGCGATACAACAACATGAAAATATGAGCAAAGGCAACTTAATAGTCATGAGTCTGACTGTGTATATTGCAAATTTTTTTTTTGCCTGTACAAAGACCTAATATTCCCAGATGTCATCCAGGAATTCTCCAAAATCATCTACATAATCTGTCAATCAGCATCGTTTTACCTTTAGATCCACGTATCAGCCGTCCTTCCTTCCTTCCTTTATTACACTGTTGTATTCCTCACCCATATAGCTGTATTTTTCTTCATCTTCATTCACCATCTCTTTACCAATCCATCACTCTACATTCCTTCCCCTTCTGTCCTTCCATCCCTCCATCCTTGTGTACATTAAGGGACATCAGTTCTCGTATCATCCATTCCAAAATCCATTATGTATGTTATCTTTAATGCTATCATGAAGGATCTGTTATCTGTCTGACGTATAGGGGAAGAAGCTGTTACAGAATGGATGGCTGCTATAATTTATGCATATAGCAGGAAGTTCATTAAGGTTTGTGGGCCAAAGGCTTTGACAATCCATGACTATGTCCAAATAAAACAGACTTGAAGTCCCTGTAACGCCCACTTCACATTGAGTTCTAATCTTAACATAACATCAATGTATTTTATCTTCTCTGTATAGGTATGTAGCAGAAAAGGTACAATCAGTCAAATAATCATTTCAGCTATTCAATGCAAATGTTTATAGATGCAGCATTCTGTGCTGTATTTATATGAATATATCCGCATGACACAGACATCCACAAAACATCCACATTTTATTAATCGTGTACTTTTCTACAGCCCAAAGCACTAACATACACTTCAGTATGTCATTAAGATTTTCTACCTTCTTCACAGCCTAGAATGGCACTCAGACCATAAAAACACATTCGGTGTCTGTTTCGTGTCATAACATGTCCACATTATTACAGCTTTAAGTGCTAATATGTTTTATAAATAAAGTTTACACAACATGATATGTCTGTTCAACAGGACGAGCAGGTCCAATCAGGGACAAAATGATGAAGGGGTGAGTTGAAGTTTTTAACACTTCCTGGTTATCAGTGTACGATGATGGTACGGAAGCTGCCTGCCGCTGGAGTTGTCAGCTCCTTGTGTCGTCAGAGGTCAGAGGTTGTGGCTTTGATGAACTTGTGACTGAGAAACACCGAGAGTCAGCAGTCAAACCTTCTACGTGGTTGTCTTTGGAGACCTGAGGGAGCAACGTGAGAAGAGCTGAGTCAGCACTGTGACTATTTGTGATGGTGATAAAGTATAAACACCTGCAAGAAAACATTTAATTAGATCATTACATGTGTTTTAATGAAAATGACACCAGTTTGAGAACCATGAGAGAACAAAGCCACTCAACATGAGACTCATTTCTTCTCCCAACACTGAAATGAACATTTAACAATACAATGATAAAGGGAAACTTCAACACATGCAGACACACACATGTGGCCTGTGTCACTGTTGCTGAAGTCTGTGTAGTTGTTGTTTCCTTCCATCTGCAGGGGGCGCTGGTTGGTGGCCAGGCTGCTGCTGCCTATGTCATGTTCCATGGAGAAAGATTCCATGTGGTTTCCAAACAGGCCGCCTTGTCTCTGATTTACAGGACGATATTTATAACACGATTCAGATGTGAGATGAGCACATGGAATGCACACTTTACTTGTCACACTATTATCTCAGATTCAGATTTTATTATTTATATGTACAGTCACATTTACTGCAGGATTTTTATGTGCATTCAATACTAGTAAAGTAGGCTATAGCTATATCTATCTATCTATCTATCTATCTATCTATCTATCTATCTATCTATCTATCTATCTATCTAGACCACTGCTTGTCTGTCTAATCTACCAGATTACCGTCTAATCCAGTTATATACAGTATATATATATATATGGAGTTATAGTCTATATCAATCCTATCATATGATCTATTTCATTCATTTACAAAGCAAAGATTATCCCTTTGGTGATCAGTAAATGCCTTCTCTTCTCCTGTGGTCTTGTTGTTTAATCCTTAAACATGCCTTAAATTTTCCCCCTCAAATGATCTCCATTTTAGCTACATGCATAAAGCTACAAACCATAACTTTAATACAGATTATTACATTACCATTACTGTTTAAGCACTTTGACTGTATACGTTTCAGTTTTTCGATTTTATACGTCATTTACATATGAACCTGGTCTACGGTAAATTGCAGTCCATGCGTTTTCTTACCCGGAAAATGCCGTCCTCAGCAGCTTCATCCATAGCTCGTTCCATCTCTTCTTCATTCATCAGGTCCCCAGAGATCGCCCTCCGGAGTTCTACAGCTGCTTCATCCTCAATGCTCCTCAATCCTGCCTGAGGGTCACAAACAGAGATGGACAGGGGGATGTTTTATTGAAGCATCTTTACAAAGACAAGCTGTCCACACAACACAACACAACGTTATTCCAATTCTTTTAATTCAAACAAAATTTTAGACGATGATGCACTAAATGTCTAATGTTTTAATAAATGTTTGATGGTTTGATAAACACTGCATACTGGACTTGCTGCAGGAAAAAATGAATTTTGGAATATCCTAAAACATGTGATGCTCTCGTTGTCATAAAATACATTATTTAGCTGTTGTTATATCCAAATTTTGTGAATCTAATTATCATTGTTACTTATACAGGTTCAGTCCATGCAGTTTAACCTAATCGAGATGCTACATGATAACGGTGGAGGTTATCAAACACAACCATCATTATCATATTACTGTATCATTTCCCATTGAAATGAATGAATATGTTAGTTCATGGTTGACCTGGATCTCATGGGTAGCGCTCTTCTTGTTGGGCCGGTAGCCATAATACTCTTCCTGTCTTTTCTTCATCTTCCTGAAATAATCTTGGATTAGGAAAGTGGCATAGAATTTCCCCACTGTCACCTCATCATCTGGTAGAAAAAAAACACAAACTGATTAGAGGACGAAATAATTCAAACAGAGCAGAGTTCAGCAAAATCAGGGAAAAGTTTGTGCGGGACACACAGACAGTATCAGAGCAAAGCACGTCGTTATTCCTGCTCCTGTTTTCCATAGAATAACTCACCTCCTATCGGTGGGATGACCTGATCAAGGAGTTTCATGCTGGTGCGTTTCCAGATCTTCTTGATGATTGCCCTCAGCTCCTCATTGGCCTGTTCAAAATTACCTGATGAATAGAATACAGACAATCAGAGTAAAAAAGCCAAGTAAAAAAATTAGGGCAAAGACAGAAAGAAGAAAGAAAGAAAGATTTAAGCCCCCTCTCCATATGTTAAACCTAGGGAGCTCTGTATTTGGTGGGGCAGCAGATCTAACTTCACTGCAGCTTAAGTAATCCTGGATGTCCCGAGGATGACACTCTCACAGAGTTTTTGCTGTTCTGAATACGTGACAAATGAGCCACACACCCTCAGTCTTTATTTTCAGAGCTGTCCGAACCAGGGCGAACAAGGTGGCGTTGAAGGTGACCGTCCCATCGCTGTTCAGGGGCATGTTCATGGAGACCAGCCTCTGCAGACACACACACACGAAAAAAAACGGAATCAGGAGTCACACCAAAACTAGGGATATGATTATTCTTATTATATCATCACTAATTATCACCTCATTATTATTTCTACATCATTTAAAAATATTTTCTTTGAGAGAAGAAGAGGAAGAAAAAGAAGATATAATATACAGTATATATGTATATGAATATATAAGATATAATATTCCTC